>VYZW01000037.1:0-35885 GCA_013401315.1 Balaeniceps rex
TTGCCTCGGTTGTGGACTTGTTTCCACTCGCTGCTTCTCACTACGACCCTGTCTTCACCCTAGTGGGGGGTGGATGCTGGATCCCTTTGTTCTTGGGATTCTTCTGGTGGCCTTCCCTGCTCAGTTCCATGGAATTGTCCTGGTTTCAGCTGGGAGAGAGTTAATTTTCTTCCTAGTAGCTGGCATAGTGCTGAGTTTTGGATTTAGTGTAAGAATAATGCTGATAACACACTGATGTTTTAGTTGTTGCTAAGTAGTGCTTACACTAGTCAAGGACTTTCTTTTTCAGCTTCCCATGCTCTGCCAGGTGCATGAGAAACTGGGAGGGGGCACAGCCGAGATAGTTGATCCAAACTGACCAAAGAGCTATTCCATACCGTATGACGTCATGCTCAGTATATAAACTGGGGGGAGTTGGCCGGGGGGCAACGATCTCTGCTTGGGGACTAGCTGGGCGTCAGTCGGCGGGTGGTGAGCGGTTGCATCACCTTTTTTTTCCCCCCCTGGGTTTTGTTTCTCTCTCTCTCGTTCTCCCTTTCATTGCCATTTTATTTCTATCATTATTATTATTATTTTATTTCAATTATTAAACTGTTTTATCTCAACCTGCGAGTTTTCTTTTGCCCTTCCGATTCTCTCCCTCATCCCACCAGGGAGGGGGAGGGTGAGCGAGCGGCTGTGTGGTGTTCAGTTGCCGACTGGAGCTAAACCATGACAGGAAGTCAACAGTGGTGATTGTGTGAACAAAGCAAGGAAACAGCTCTTCATACATTGCAAATTTCTCCATGAATATCACAAGTTAAGAATATTTTATCCACACTGAGGTTTTGAGAAGTACAATATATTTGTAATGATTAGAGGTTTACATATAAATTTCTTGGTCACATAAAGAAAAAGTTACATAAAAAAAAAGTTCACAATCTCTACTTCAAAGAAAAAATAGTCAATTAAATTTAATCACCAAGATTCACTTATATGTGTCATTGGGCAGACGGCCTGATTTTGTTGCCAGGAGTTGCTGAAATAGTATATATCAAAACACAGATATTTTATAATTTGACTTCTGTATTGCTCAAAGGTTATTCACAGGGAATATTGTACTTTTGAATGTGCCACACAATCGGTATATATATGGAATAGACAAGTGTGTGTTTCTGTTAAGAGTGACAAACAATATTCCACCATTACTGAAAGAACAGCTGAAAAATATTCATTTTACCCAAGAATTAGTGGATCTAATTCTTATGAGTACAGTTTACTTCAGTCAAGGACTGCAGTACTTGGCTTGGTTTTATTTCTTAAATCAAGACAAGCATAAAAAATTCCTTTCTGAATGGACATTTTTACAACTTGTACTAGTTGCTAAAATATTTAAGAATAGAACTAAAATTGTAATTTTGTAGTTATACATTTTTATATTTTTTATTTCCATGCAACTTAAAACAGGTCTGCTTTTTCTACCACAATTTTTCGAAGATTGCTGCTTAGCACAAATAAATGGAATAGAGACTTTTAACTAGTAAGTGTGTGACATATAGGTATTTAGACTTGGCAAACATCCAGGAGACAAGAGAATGCTTGAGTGTTTGAAGAACACAGTTTATTGATCTTAAAAGTACACTGAAAACCTAAAGAAAATAAAACCCTGAATCATTTTGAGGTTTCAGTGTTGAAAAGCCTGAATAACCAGTCTTTAGGGGCACTCAGTAAGAAACCAAGATATAACTAGCTTTTCATTAATTATCTTTTTCTTTCTGAAAAGTCAGTTTGGTATTTCCTTGCTCACTTGAGATATCCCAGAAGGCACCATTCAGTTAATGCTGCAGATACCACAGGTTGCAATGAGACTTCTGTTCCCTGCAAAGACAAATTATGGGATATTGTAAGTGAACCAAAAATACGTGTATTTCACATATACTGCTGAAAACTTCCTCCCATATTGAATACTAGTAGCAGCTAGTTGAATTTGATCAGTGTGTTAATCTCTGCTTAATGCAGTTTTATTTCTCATTGTTTTGTCTTCTTTTGTGCTTATTTAGCAATATGCTACAATGCATTGGCAGTTTTGATGCTTATGAATTTCACTGTATCTGAATGCTACATTTTCTACCTTTATATGTCCTAAAGTAAGTGAGCTTCACAGTCCCTGGTTGCCAATAACAGACATAAATTCCTGGTTCTATGTCAGTTTTCATTCAGAATGGATTATAGGCCTTTTTGGGTTTTGGTTTTGGTTTGTTTCAGGTTTTTTTTTTTCCAAATTGCATTTTTTTTGAGAGAGAGTTTATTGTTTGTTTCTTAAGGATTGTGGATGGTTTTTGTCAGGATTTTTTTGTCAGTCTGTAGTTCTTAATAGGTCCCTAAAACACACTGCAAAATGAAGGCAGGAATAACAATTCTTTTTTTTAGCAGAAAAAGTAAATTGAAGAATTTTCAAATCAATCCTGACAATAAGCTATGGGAGTAACTCTTTTCTCAGTTAAAATACACAAAAAAGGACAAATATTAGCAAAAATTCTTTAAAGTGAATAAAAAACTCTGAGAATTCAGAAAAGTAGGATTTAAATTACCTTACCTATGCTCATCACAGATGTGCAGACAGACACGCACACACAGACACACATACATGCACACACAATATGCAAATGTAAACCATGAGAAAATTAGGAGAAAAATTTTCTATTACTTCACAATTTAATGCTAGAATTAACAGAAAAATAAAATAAGCTATATCGTATCTCTTGTTCTTTTTACTCTGTCCTGTCACAAACATATATGACCTCACCTTTTCCTAGCTTGTTAAAGTGTTTGCATTTTCCCTGAATTCTAATGTTACTGTAACACTTCCGTTTAGTGCCATGTTAATGTTTATGTCTTCATTTTTAAAATTATATCATTCTTGCATCTCTCTATCATCTAACTTATTCAGTCTCTACTTTTAGTTGTAATACAGTCTCTTTTTTATCTTGCAGAGTTAATTTCCATCTTATTCTTTTACTCATGTATTTTCTATTTTACATTACATTACCAATGAAAATAACAAGACTTTTTTGTTGTTTTCCCAGACACTTGCCTATGCAAGGAGACATGCATGGAGCCCATCAATTCCTTTTGCTCTTTGTAGCACAAGCAGATATGATTTCTCTTTCTAGAAAAAAGCTGTTTACCTGTTCAAGCTACTTCAGGGCAGCATTTCTAAGCAGGATGTGGAAGGCTTCTAGATGGAAGAATTTCCCATAACCCAAAAAATTCCTGAATCTCATGATAGCTTTAGTCTTGCCTACAAAGATACGCTGAGCACTATGTGCTATTTCAATAGCTGGTGAAGAAAGATTCAGGTTCCAGCTGAAGCTGGAAGATTTTAAATTCTAGTCAGTGATGGTCACCTAGGTTTTTTAAACACCAGGGTATGCCATGCAAACATGATTTCTTTCTTTAATTAGATTACAACTATATTTGATTAAAAAAACTGTGCAGGTGCAGTACACATAAGCTTTTTTAAGATCTGCAATTTTATACTGCATGACATGCAGATTAAAATGTGAAATACTGTACAGCATTGATAAATTTTACATTAACTATGTACATTTAATGGCAGATCTCATTGGAAAAATGTCAGGAAATTATGCAGCTACAGAGAGTGTCATAATGAATAGGCACAGCAAGGCTCAATTTCAGCATTTCCAATCCTTTGAGTCTTTGATTTTGCAAACTATATAGCACTCTTCTAACTAGGAAGAAGTAAATAATGTGGTGAAGGGGAGACAAGGGCAAGACCAAGTTTATACTCTGAATCCCTTCTTCAGTGGTACTATTTCTTTGCTTCTTCCAAAGCTGTGGCATTCAAAATACAAGTAGACAAATGTTCTTAGGAAGAGTTGGTTAGAACTTACCCAATATAACAAAAAGTGCATCTGTTCTGTAGTCATGTCTTTGCCAAAAGACTGGGTTAAGTAGATATACCAACTAGGATGGGAGCGACTGCTAAACCTGCTAGTATGAAATTCACATACATACAGAGACTAAAAGCTTAAAACTATCTGAATACAAAGATTCAACTCTCAAGAAGTCAAATATGAAGGCTGGTGAGGTGTCCTGAGCTTCAGGACCTATGATCACCAAGAACTTGAAGCCCAAGGGTCTGGGAAACCTATCTCTGCCCCGGGCTTGATTAAGGTGAGTTATGGAAGATTTCATGCTCTCTGCTATAAACTGTAGCTTGGGAAGTCTGAAACAGACTTACAATATCTGGGGGACCATGACAGGCAGTAAAACTGAACTACCTTGGAGAACCCCCTGTAACTGTCTGGGAAAAAAGGCTTTTTTATAAATTTTAGCACAGGATGCACAATTTTAGCATCATCTAGTTCATTGTGATATCAAAAAAAAAAATTTGTTTGGATTCAACTGAGAGTGAAGCCAAGTATTGAAAGAATTCAGTTCCCATGAACCTGAGATCCTTCTTTTAGGCAAATTCTCTGGTTAAATCTCATTTAAAATACTGCTTCCTGTTATTTTCCCTTTTAATATTAATAGTTGTAAGTTTTGTCCAAGTGGCTACAGAATAACATGTCTTCCTTCCTGATTAATTAACCCTATTTGAAAGCTTTAGTTTAGCAGAAGTGCTAGGTGTCTCTTTCACTTAGGTACTAGTAGTAATATATTGTTATTTTGCATGAGACTGTTTTAATTTTTACTGTCTACAAAAATAGATAATTCCATTAATAACACAAAAGAAACATAGTTTGAAATATTTCATCAAATGCTCCTCTAGAAAATTAATCACATTTAAAGCAAAAAAATAAAGAATTTGATTCAAATGAAACTGCAAAAACTTAGTCTTTTTTCCCTTCTCCTATATGACAGTTTATATCACTAATTAGAGAGGAGTTAGACTCAAATTACACCAGTATGTAAGAAGAACCAGGAGATGTGTGCAGAATATGACAGGAACACCATATCCTGCGGGGGAAGCAGAGCATGGCTTTTTGATCTGGTAACAAGGAAATGAACGCCTTTCCACAGTCTTCTCAGTCCAGAAGGTAGAGGTAGAGAAAATAAAGTGAGGAATGACAGATGCCTAAAAGAAACTTAGTTCAATCTAGAAAAGACAATTCCAATGTCTAACACTCTACAAAATGACTTTTCATCTTAGGATACTCAGTGATACACAGGGAGCAATCAATTGTGTGAAAAGGATTTTGCGTTATGGCTTATCAATCTAGTAGCATAAATCGAATGATTTACAAGGGAAAGAAAAAACCAAAATACAACCTCTCTCTTTGTCACTGCCCCCTTCTCACCCTGTTTTTTCTCCCTTCCTCTTCACTAGAAAGAAGATTATGTGGGGAATTTACCCTACTCAGATTCATGTTGAATCTTACAAAGCCTCTGCATTGCTTTCTGTTGTTAAAGAATTGGAAGAAAATAGCTTATCATTGCTTACACTCTGAGTGTTTCCTGCATAACTGAGGAACCGATTGAGAAGTAGATGAAGTGGAAGTAGTCTTTGAAGGTATCCAAAGAAAGATCCCATTTACCTAAGACCAGTTCTTAAGACATCAATATTCAATTTCAGATGCTAAAAATGTACTTAAAAAGAGTTCATCTGGGTTTTGAAGATTCTCTAAAAATATACAAATAGGTCAACTAGACTGTATTTTTTCAGTAAACAGGATACATATAGAGTTATTGCGTGGTATATATAAAATATAATACATCAACTTGCATATAATTTTAAAATATAATTCACCAACCTGAAGATAATTTGTATTTGTCATTCAGAGGCAGAAAGATTTGGTTTTAAATGGAGGAAGATGTCGCTATGCAGAAGAAATAATCCACTGATCATAGCTCTCCTTTGTAATAAGCTCAGAATGTCAGTGTTAGAAACCTTTCTGCTGACAACAAACTGCCTTATTTTTCTAAGGAGAAAGTTGAATTCAGTTTGCATTCAGATTTCTTGCTTAAGCTTTCAAAGGGTTAGTAGCTAAGATGAGAAAAAAACATGGGCTACTGAATATTTTAATCTTCAAAGTGTCCTTATGTCTTCCTATAATTCTGTCATAATTTCTACTACAAATGCTATCTTTCAAGGTTTACTACATCAGTTATTTTCAAAACAGAGACTTGGCTTGAAGATTTTCAGTTCTGAAAGAACTAATGGAATGCTAATTAAAAACAAAAAGCAAACAGTTTGTATGATGCATAACTATACTATCAAAACATTTGAAACAAGAAACAAAGTGCACTGATAATCACTGTTTCATCAAGAAATGTTATGGGGAATTGACCTCCTGAATATTTAAACTGACTGATTTTTTTTTTTTCTTTTTTCTTTTCCCCTTTATCAGTGCTCCAGGTCTTATGCAAGTGTATTTTTTATGGAAATCATAAATCATAATCCCAATCATAAATCATATTTTCATGCCTCACAATTCAAATATACAGAAGGGTGGACAACGGGGAAAAATAAATCTGGACTCAGCACCACAGCAAGCCATACCAATATTAGCTTCCCTCTGGGTCTTTTGTAGTTTTACAGAGCTTATTTACAGGAAGGGTACTTGCACAATGAAGGGGGCAATAGCAGATACTGTATTTAGAGGAGTATTTGGGTTACACTTTCACTCTCTCATTGGCTCATCACCTGCAGCAAATAGTGTCCTGAGGAGATAATGAGAGAGAGGGAGACATTATTGTCCTATTCTAGTCTGCAAAGTGAGACAAGAACACAAGGCGTAGCTGCCTATGCTCCAACTCAGGATGTCTGCTGCTGTTGGATAGCTGCTTCATGCACAACTCTTGGTCACAAATGAAGCATAACAATATACGGTTTCAGCAAAGCAGGTAAGACATATTCTCAAATGCAAATAATTAATAACTGTATTGACATAATAAGTGGTTCATAGTCATACAGAAGCAGATTAATAACAATATATTTCATGGCCTATGTCTGCAAGCGTTTAATCTAGAAGAACCTGATGGTAACTTTTTAGTTACATGTTAGCATGCAAATCGTTGCTCAGTACTGGTAAATACAGGACCAAGACTTCCTAAAAGCATCATTTAATCAAAAGAAATTGCTGCAACTTATCCACTACCTACTTGCTATTAGGCTGGCAACTAACAGATATATTTTTTATTATCAGTTGTTTATACTTCAACCAACTGCTTTTTAAACTCCAGAAATTAATTTTCCATTTGTGCAAAGATATGTAAATCCAGCTATATGATCAAGAATGGGAACAGAGCATATGTGTATACATTCTGAAAGTGGAGAAAATGAGTTTTGTATTTCCATTTACATATTGTTTTCATAAGCAGTGGGAGCCAATTTAAGGCATACTGAAGGAAAGTTACTTGTCTACATCTTTTAATATAAGGAAATGATAATTCCAATAATTTTTTAAGACAATCATTAAGACATTTAAAGATACTGGGAAGGGGGGGGGGGGGAAAGACATTTGAAAAAGTTNCAAAAAGGATAACTAAGGAATAGAGTCACTCTAGACTTATTTTTTACAGAAAGTGATTTAAATTTAAAATCTTAATTGTTCTCTGGAGATACCTAACTCTCTTTTGTGAGCATAGGAAAGCATAAATGAGCTATGCTCTTAAATTAAGTACATCAACTGGTGCTCAATTAAGGCAGGATGAATGTAGACTAAGCTGCCTGGTTTATTTCTTTTTGCTTTCTTTTCACTGAATAGTCTGTCTGGTTTTCACAAAGGACATTTTATCTTTGATTCACTGAGGAATGTCATGATCTTGATTCATTGTGTACTCTCCAGATCAAACAGTTCTCGCATTACGTTAGCTGTTCATTGTTGCACAAGGATTTGAGCAAAAACACAGGAGAAAGTGAAACTGTAAAGGACTTTCAGCTGATGGCTCTTCACTTCTTAAGGACTGATCCAAAATTGCAGCATTACATGTTATTCTCTATTGCATGTTATTTTATAGATTTTAGCTGACTTTGAAAATTATTTTTGTTTCTCTTCTTAGTGATCTTGCTAAATATATTCTCATAACAAGTGTCTTTCAAAATATTTCTTCTTAGAACTAAATGGACATTAAGTAGTTTTGATTCAATAACTTCTGAAATAGTTTACACCCCAAAACTCTTTGACCAGGGGGAACAGCCAGCAGTTTATTTTATATTTGAAACTGCTTATCATTTACCTAGAGTAAACTCATTCACAGAGTCTACTATATAAATCCTTCTGCTTATAACAAAAATTCACTGAGACCGTAGAATTTCCATTTTGTATAACATCTAGACTGGTAAGCAACAATGCAAATAAATAAATAAATAGATAAGTAAGTAAGTAAATAAGTAAATAAATAAATAAATAAACTCAGTCAGAATTTCCTACTTCTTAGACAATAATTTGTCTGGGAATATATTTGACAGACTGAGTACCTTTTTATAATAAATGTTTGTGATGGGTTGACCTTGACCCGCTGCCAGACACCCACCCAGCTGCTCCCTCACTCCCCCTCCTCAACAGGACAAAGGTGAGAAATGATGATGAAAACATTTATGGGTCAAGATAGACAGGGAGATCACTTACCAGTTACCATCACAGGCAAAACAAACTCAACTCAGAGAAAATTAATTTAATTTATTGCCAATTAAAATAGAGTAGGATGGTGAGAAACAAAGTCCCCTCCTCTTCCCCCAGAGCATCTTCTCCCCCACCCCTTCCCTTCTTTTCCCAGGCTGAACTTTATACTTTTACTCCTGACTCCTCTACCTCCCCCACCCGAGGGGTGATGGGGAATGGGGGGTGTGGTCAGTCCACAGTATGTCCTCGCTGCTGCTCCTTCCTCCTCACACTTTTCCCCTGCTCCACCATGGGTCCTCTCCATGGGCTGCAGTCCTTCAGGATAAACCTGCTCCAGCATGGGCTTTCCACAGGCTGCAGTTCCTTCGGGGCATATCCACCTGCTCTGGTGTGGGATCCTTGATTGACTGTAGTGTGGATATCTGCTCTGGCATGGTCTCTCCGTGGGCAGCAGGGATATACCTGCTCTGTGGTCTTCTGCAGGGGCTGCAGGGGAATCTCTGCTCCAGCACCTGCAGCACTGCCTCCTCCTCCTTCTTCTCTGACCTTGGTCTACAGAACTTTCACATAATCTACAGTAGAATTTGGATAACCTCTTAACTAAACAACAGTTTAATTTTTACATATAACTTGCTAGGAACCCTATGCCCTCCCCCATCACAACCAAAAAAACACACTGAATGGATTTTCTGTGAATGTCAGGGTATCCTCAGTCTTGCCATGTTATCTGTATAATCATGTTGTGTCTTCACTAACTGGGATACAAAGTGGGGTCTTGAGAATCAACTTTGCCTAAATGTAAGAATCCTAAAGTCCAAAAAAGGTACTTAAATATCATCCTGCAATTGGGATTCTTGTGTATATAAAGGAGGTAAAGTAATAGCATACTATTTTTCTTGTTTTTTCTCCTTTTTTGAAGATGTTTCTAAATGTTTCCTATTAATGAAAAAGATTCACTTGGAGTTTGAAGTAAAGTACCTAACTTGATTTATGACTTCTCTTAAAAATTTTCTGCGTGAACGCTGAACCCAGTTTTGAACTTTTTGTGTATCTGTAAAGAGCCGTGAATTGTAAAGCATCACTGCTCTTTAACAGGAGTCAGGTTGAGAGTGGTTGTAATCTAAAGGAACTTATGTTTCAAACTACAGTAATACTGGTCCAAGAACTAGGTGCCTAGCTTGTCTAGGAAAATATAATCAATGAGGGTTCAATACAGCCTAGATACCTTGCACAGATATTCCATCTGAAAAAAACAGAAGGAATGTTGATAAAATTACAATCTCATCCTAGGGCAAGGAAACCTCCCTTCCCAAACTCTCTTTGTTACCTTAATGCTAAGTTAAGACTCCTTCAAAGTGTCCTGTGGATTTTAACATTGGAGGTAATATCTGTACTTTATTTGCTTGTTATGTCCAAGTTCGATATTGAATTATCGGAAGCCAGTTTGCTCAGACCACCAGTGTCTTATGAGGTGTGCACTACACTTTTAGAAGAGCAGGAGATTAAATGAGGGTACCTCACTGGTTTTGGTACATTTATGCTCATTTTTCTTAAAACATACCATAGTACACCCCGGATTTCACTAATCAGCCAGACTGCAATTCCAGCTATACAACTAATTTTCTGCCATGGTCAAGGCTTATCCTGATAAGGCACTGGGACATTGGCACTAGTCCAGGGCAAGCAGCAGAGTAGACATCAGCAGCATGCTATGCAGTGAAAACACCAGAGTTGCTATGAAGTCGAGCCATATCAGGAGAGTGTGAGTGTGTTTGTGTGTGTATGTATATACTTTTAGATATATAGACAACTTTTGAATAAAAACCTCTATGTTTAAAAAATCTGTTAAAATTAGTGTCAGAACTCTCAGGTATTATAAACATATTCATTTTAAATTATTAATAAAGTTAAATAGGTAAATCAATGTCTGCAAGACTGAAATATAATTCACCTTAACAGAAAAGTGCAGAATTTCTTCTGTATGAATTTTCAGCTTGTTTTACTGTCAGCAATGAAAATCAAATTATTTAAACTTCTCTTTTAAACTGATGCAAACTTTGAGATAGTTTCATAGCTCATTATACTTTATGATAATTTATGGAATGTAAAATGCAAACTAGGTTTCATACCTTTCTGTTTTCATATTCTTAACAAGGATCACAATTATTATTGTGGGCAGACTGAATAGATTTCATACATGTATCCTTGTTAAGTGTTTCTTCAAAAAAGAAGATTAATCTCAAGTATGGCTTTGTTATTTAGTTAGTTTTATTCAAAATGGATTCCCTGGGGCATTTTAATGAGAACAAAATGTGCAGGGAGCCACATACACAAGTTGATGCACAAATATTTTAAAATTAAATGCAATTACTGTTAGGCATTTTTACTTGGCTTAGATTTTTTCTATCATCCAAAAAAGAAGTCAGAAAACACACTGTTTATTTATAAATTAATATCTATAGAAAATCTTCATCAGGTGACCTTAAATAACTAAAATTAAATAACTGAAAAAAAATTTCAAGACTTGAGGAAAATATCTTTGCAAAGAAATACAAAATAAAAATAATTTAAATGTTTCTGATCAATATAAATCTTGCTTCCATTATGTTTCTATTTTCATCAGGCAAATAAGGTTTAACTGAACTATATTCCCAATAAGCCAAGATAAGTTTCTAGCAACTACACTGTTGTCCCTAACCAGCATTAAATGGCTCAAGCTAGAAGACCAATATGAAGAAATTTCATACTGTTGGCATCCATAAATGATTTAACAATAGAAAAGTGGACAATGAAGTAGATTGAAAACTGTCAGAACTGCTAGGCTCAGAAGGTTGTGATCAGCAGCATCAAGTCCAGCTGGACGTCAGTTACTAGTGGTGTGCCCCAGGGACCAATACTATGTCCACCACTGTTTAACATCTTCATTAATGACCTGGGTGACAGGACAAAGTGCACTCTCAGTAAGTTTGCACGCACTACAAAACTCAGTGTAGATACGCCAGATGGGTGTGTTTCCATTTAAAGGGACCTGGACAATCTGGAGAAATGGGCCAACAGGAATCTCATGAAGTTCAACAACAGGAAATGCCAAGTCCTGCCCTTGGAGAATAATTATATGTATATATGCACGTATATTACTCACTCAAAGCCAGTCACAGAATTTCTTATATATAAAAACAGCTGTTTTATTTAACTCATGAACCAATCTGTTGAAATAACCTAATGAAACTATACAGCTGAGGAATGTGAGAAAGTGAGACTGCAATCTTAGAATCACAAAATCATAGGATGGTTTATGTTGGAAGGGACCTTTAAAGGTCACCTAGTCCAACCCCCTTGCAGTAACACCTTCCACTAGATCAGGTTACTCAAATCCCCATCCAACCTGACCTTGAACACTTCCAGTGACGGGGCATCCGCAACTTCTCTGAGCAACCTGTTCCAGGGTCTCACCACCCTCATCATAAAAAATTTCTTCCTTAAGTCCAATCTAAACCTACTCTCTTTCAGTTTAAAACCACTGCTCCTTGTCCTGTCACTATAGACCCTGATAAAAAGTCTTTCTCCATCTTTATTTTAAGCCCTCTTTAAGTATTGAAAGGCCGCAACAAGGTCTCCCCGGAGCCTTCTTTTCTCCAGGCTGAACAAACTAAATGTCCTGTACGTACTGTATACATATATTGTTTCTAGTAATCACAGCAGCTTTTTAAGAGGAAATAATCTGCTTGAATTGAGGAAACAAACATGAATTCTATTAAAAAGTAATTAAACAAAATTTCAAAAGCAGCAAAAATGCTAGCTGCTGTCCATTGGGAAAAGCACTAAGCAAAGCATAAATGAAAGATTTAGTTGAATGCTCTTTTCAGTCTGATTTTTATATGTTGAAAATAAAATAACATTGTAACAGAATGCGATACATATAGCTTAACAAAATTTCTGTGCTTTTAATTAACACATAAGCAAACTTCATATCTATTTCAGCATTCTTTTTCAATAATAGTTCAAATAGTTCAATAGCTCAAAAAGAACTGGCCTGAGGACAATATGAATGAAATAATAGTAGAAATATATTAGGCATTTTAGCATCTGTGGGCACTGGAAAAAAACAGTTATGAGAATATGATCATGAAGATGACGAAGGCAGTGGAAGCTTGCTCCATGATATCAGAAAAAAGTTGGATGCACTGCAACATATACAGGTGAATAACATACCCATGGGTAGATAGCCAAGTGATACTAATAATTTATTTAAGTTAGTGAAGGTATATTTGATTGTGTCAATTGAACCCCACAATTTCTCTTTACAGACCATAATCAGTCTTTGGGCGTATTAATTTTGAATTTTAATCACACTCTCTCTTTAAAACATATCCCCTATTTCCAGTTTCAGTTTACCTGTTTTCATGTCAAACCATCAGATCTTTCTTCAACACATGTTAAAAAAACTTGTAGTTTTATGTTAGTATATGTTCTCAAGCATACTTTGTAGATACAGCAAAATCATTGCAATTAAATGTGTTTCTTTTTTCACTTTCTGCAATAGAAAACAAAAGAGAAAAAGAAAACTTGAAACAGAGAAAGAAAAAGTTAATTTACTTTAAGTAGCTATGTTGGGTGGAAGGTTTCATAATTTAAATCAAGATTTAAAAATCTGAATTATTTTAAAGATTGTAGACTGGGTTTGGCTTTGTTTTATTCTGCTGTTGTTATCACTTTGATTGATTTCAGAACAGCTTAATTCAAGACATACCAATATACTTATGAATTTGAAAGTCGCCCTTTCTAAAGAGAGGACAAATTTCAAACAATTCAGTAGAGAATAACGGACCATTACTTCCTCATAAACTTGCTAATTACAAAAGGACTGAGATCTATGGGTACCATACATGAACTACTGTCAAAATGTTGGATTTGACTTGGATATCACCTCATATAGAAGACAGAAAATTTGTGTTCATATATTTAAATTATTACCCGGGTGGCATATTTCTTTTAGTAAATACTTAGCAGTTTCTAGCCTTGGGGAAGACAGTGAGCTATCCAGAGCTTAGTTTTTATATTTTACTTCAATCAGCAAAAATACACAGCATGAACAGACATATCTGAAGCAACATGAGCTCATTATCTCTTATTATTCATATCAAGCATTTTTTGCATCTATGTTTCTCAGTCTGTTACTGTATTTGCTTATAATTTTTATATATTTTTATAATATTTGCTTATAATCTATATACATGAAATCTACAGACATGGAAAGTATCCATTTCAATGTTTGGTTTGAATATGAAAACGTCCTTGATCCTTTCCCATACTCTCTTCCCCAGGAAAGTCCTGTGCTGTTTAATGTGAAAAAATAAGTTCCTTATACATGTTTCAAAATAGATGTAGTTGAAGAACCAGCATCAACTTCTTGTTAAAAGCCACATGCTTTCATATAATTACTATAAACTCCTATTTCAGTTCTATGAGATCCAGTTATTTTCACAATTGTATCAGGAATGCACAATGAAATTATTTAAAAAAAAAGTCAGTATACGTGCTAAGGAAAATGAATATAAGGAAATGGGAATATGGAATAGTTCGCGGCAGAGGTTTTATGACTCATGTTTGTTATTATGCACTGCAATATCTTCTATGTTCTGGAACCAGAAAACTGGTCTGTGCTCTCCTCTCATTATGGAAGGGATGAGTGGTATCGCCTGTTACCTTGGTAAGTCTGCCCATAAGAGAGAGCCTGGTCACCCTCCTGACTACTCTTTGGCGGCAGCCAATCTTGCCAATAGCATACTTCATTCTAATCTGTGGAAACATTGTACTAGGAAGTAGGAGATTCATACTTCCAAATGAATCTTAAGTTTTTGATCTATTTTCAAGTATCATGAACTCCTGAGTGGCAATATGTTAGGGATGATCTTAACCAATCTCTATACTTCACATCTAGTCTTTTTAAAACAGCTATAATATGGAATGAAGGAAAACATTTGAGACAAAAGAGATCTCCACAAATCCTCACCCTGCTGGAAGAAAGAATACACAAATTGTATACAGGGTCTATATACAGAGAGCTTGTGAAGCTAAGGAAAATACCTTCTTCCACATGATCATTGAGTGGAAGTGAATGTTTAGCTGCTGTCCCCTATCCCTCACTGCATCATGCACATTAGCAACCAGCCTCTGGTCTGTTTACAAATGGGTAATACAGATATTAGCAATTCAGATACAATTACTGTAAAAGTAAAATTAACCTGTGATATTTTATTTACTAGTCATCACATCTTCAAGTTCTAAAAATCATTTGAATTGAAATGTCATTGAACTGAATGCCAAAATTTTGTGGGTTGATTAAAATAACTCTTTATATTTCCAAATGGGTATATTTTGTTGTTTAACACACTAGAGGACTGTGATAACTATCTCAGTAATACAATACTTAACAGTTACATGATGCTGCATGATAATATCTGCAGTGTGTGTCTTGACATTGAAGATATAAGATATATAATTAATTTGATTTATTTTACAATCTCTTTCTGAAGAATAAAGTATTTTCAACTGCTTTATCATACTTGAACATTTATACTCTATTATAATTTGTACGGCATGTGAGATGTATGTATACTTATTTATATACAGATATAAAATGAAGTTAAATTAGAAATATTTTGGATTATGTATTTAATTAAATATCATTAAGATGATTCAATAATCAAATGGATGTTTTAAGTTTTCTTTAATGCGTTTCTTGATCCATAAGTTTCAGATTCTGAAGCTTCTTGGTTATAAGCTCTGGATTTGGGGCATTCTGTAACATTAAAACTTCCACATTTTATCTCTAGTTATTCAGAGATAGTGCAGCTCTACAAGAATATGAGTATCAGGTTGAAATAACTTGGAGTGTCAGCTTAAACAGCCAGGTGAAACTCAAATTTCAATTACAGAATGTCAGCATCATAAACTGTTTAAAAGAGATGTAATTGACTGAAATAGTATTAGTTCAGTAGTCTGTTCCGGTTTATCCATAGAGTGGAAAATCTGATTTCTGCTCAATTCTAGTTAGGATATACTATAGTATCAGAAATCCCCCCAAAATATCCTCACAAAGTAGAAAATACAAAAATTATTGAAAGCCTATCACATTTCTTTCCCAAAACCATGTGAAATGCATCTGCATGATGTGCCAGTTCTTCAGAAGAAAGAATAGGAAGCAGTCCTGTGCTATACTTCATTTCACTCAGAAGTGGAAGGAAACAAACACCGGGAGAAGCCAGCAACCCATAGAGGAACCAACTGAACTGGAAAGATTTAGTTATTCACCATTATGCATATACAAAATGTAACCAGTAAAAATTACTACTCACACACACACGCAAACGGAGCATAAAATCCATCTGAACAGGTGATTATTTTCCTGGTATATGGGTGCTGCATAGCAGGAGGAATTGAACAGGTGATACTGAAAGATTTACTTTGCTTCTGGATTCTAAAGCCTTAAAATGTCTAGCTTCTAATTTCAAAAGACTGCCCAACATCAGGTTGCTAATTTCACTGAGCATATTGCAGTTTTTTCCTGCCTCTGAAATGTAGCTATATGAAGACTTACTCCAGACAAAAGTTAATGCTCCACAATGGTCCTTCTGAAACCATAGATCAAGATGCCCAGTAAACAAGGCCATCAAGACAGCAGCCACCTGTAAGACACTGTCCCAGAACAGCAAACATGTTTTCTATCACTCTCACAAAGGTAAGGGTTCAGGTCATATGGTAAAGGTACGGATACAGGATTTTTGGAGCAGGTAAACAGTAATACAGATGGAGCCAATATTGTCTAATATAGTCATGCAATGTTGCACTGTTAACAATTGCATTTGCAGTTTGTTGACAAGCCTATGTTACTAGAATAGACTACAGACTCCTTTGATGCTGGTATTCATTAATTTCAATAGTCTTTACATCAGAAATTTTGGTATTGGTCAAAAGCAAAGACACCATAATTCTAAACACTCACACTAGCCACAAACGGATAAGGAGCTTTGCTTTCCACTTATATTCCATAATTTATTTTCTACATACGCAAAATGCAAGCAGAAATGTAAAAAAACATTATGATCATCTCTAGTAATTTGCATATATGGTATGTATGGCAGAATTTTTTGATTGCTAATGCAAACTGTTAAAAAAACATGGCTAGATATATCATCACCTGCAGGAATACAGATCACATTTTATATGTACTTGATCTCTGAAAGGAAGGAGACAGATCAAAGAGTTTCTGAGAAATGCCAAGCAATCAAAATGAATCCTCCATCCTTCAGATATATGGTTTCTTAGAACCTTGATAAATGGATGTGAAATATGCATGTCTGGGAAACAAACATTTGTGAATTGCAGAGGTGGACAGGTTCAATCAGGAAACCTCAGAAGCACAAAACATGAACAGTATGTGGAATAAAGAACTTGATAAGTTTTTCCTTAATTAAAAACTAGACTTGTCTTTTGTGGATACTATATTTCATGAAAACATGTTCCTTTTTTGTTATTTGTAAATCCTAAAACAAATTTAATTTGTCAAAGAGTCACAAAAAAGTAATAAACAATACATTAACCATTAATTACATAGAAAATAAACAAAAATCAATTATTCAAGAGACCTCTAACATGATGATCAGCCAGTATTCATAACTAGAGGAAAATGAAACCTGAAATTGTCAAACAGAATAAATAATAAGGTAAAATAAACTTCTCTACATAATTCTTTATTTTCCCCTTCTTCATTGTCACCAATGATCCTACCATTTCTTTTCTCAAGGAACAGAAACAGGGAGTGGGGAAGGGAGGGAGGTTGACCAAGACAGTTGAGGGAGTGTTGNCCCATCAGCAGGCAGGTATTCAGCCATCTCCAGGAAAACAGGATTTTATCATGAGTAATGGTTACTTGGGAAGACAAACTGAGAACATCCTCCCTTCCTCCTTCTTTCCCCAACTTTATATGCTGAGCATGACATCACATTGTACGGAATAACCCTTTGGTCAGTTGGGGTCAGCTGTCCTGGCTGTGTCCTCTTCCAGCTTCTTGTGCACCCCCAACCTACTTGCTGGTGGGGCAGCATGAGAAGCAGAAAAGGCCTTGAGGCTGTGTAAGCACTGCTCAGCAACAGTTAAAACATCCCTGTGTTATCGACACTGTTTTCAGCACAAATCCAAAACAGCACTGTGTGCAACCTACTCTGAAGAAAACTAACTCTATCCCAACCAGAACCGGTACAAGTGAAGGTTACTTTCAAAGAAAGATGTCATTTAGAATATGATTTTGTGATGAACTATATACAGTTATGGGGGTAGAATAAATGATCAGACTTCTTTTTCAGCATCTGCAACTAAATAAAAAATAGTGTTACTGGGGAAACCAGAATAAAATTCAATTTTTCTTTTTTAATTTTTATTTTCATTTCAGAAAGTGTGGTTGACTTCATTAGGAGGGCTTTAAACCAGGAATTACTGGGGAGGAAGATGGCAACCTGTAGTGCTGTGAGGGAGCGGTGGACAGGTTCGCTGAGCAAAGGGCATGGGGTGGCATGAAGGGAAGGGATCATAAAGTCAACAAAATGGGGCTTGGGTGGGGCCACCCCCAGCACCTGCATGTGGGCAAGGAGATGCCCAAACAAATCCCCCAAACTCTCTCTGGGAACATGTTGTGGTGACCCTCTTCAGTGCCTGTATACTAATGGACACAGTATGGGGAATAAGCATAATGAGCCAGAGATCCGAGTGCAGTTGCAGGGTTATGATCTTGTTGGGATCATGGAGATGTGGTGGGATGGTTCCCATGACTGGAGTGTTGCAATGGAGGGATACAGGCTCTTTAGGAAGGACACGAAGGGACGATAAGGAAGAGGAGTTGCCCTTTATGTGAGAGAGCAGCTAGAGTATATTGAGCTCTGCCTGGGGATGGAAAAGGAGCTGACAGAGAATTTTTGGGTTAGGATTAAAGAGAGGACAGGCAAAAGTGACATTATGGTGGGTGTCTGCTATAGGTCACCTGACCACAAAGAACAAGTGGATGAGGCCCTCTACTGGCAGATAGGAACAGTCTCATGTTCGCAGACCCTGGTCCTCTTTGGCAGACTTCAACTAACCTGATATCTGTTGGAGGGACAATGCAGGAGGTTCCTGGAATGCACTGATGATAACTTCCACCTCCAGGTGATAGAGGAGCCAATGAGGAGAGATGTTATGCTGGACTTCATATTCATCAACAAGTAGGGGCTTGTTGGAGATATGAAGGTCAAAGGCAGCCTTGGCTGCAGTGCCCATGAGGTGGTGGAGTTCAGGATCTTGAGGTCAGGGAAGAGAGTGAAAAGCAAGCCCACAGCCCTGAACTTCAGAAGAGCAGACTTTGGCCTCTTCAAAGATCTGCTTGGAAGAGTCCCGTGGGATAAGGCCCTGGAGGAAAAGGCACCCAAGGAAGCTGGTTAATGTTAAAGAATCACCTCCTCCGAACGTAAGAGCAGTCCAACCCAATGAACAGGAAGTCAGTCAAAAATGCCAGGAGCCCTGCGTGGATGAACAAAATGCTCCTGGCCAAACTCAAACACAAAAATGAAGCACACAGAAGGTGCAAACAAGGACAGGTAACCTGGGAGGAATACAGAAACATTGTACAAGCATCCAGGGATGAGGTTAGGAAAGCTAAAGCCCAACTGGAATTTAATCTGGCCAGGGATGCCAAAGACAACAAGAAAGGCTTCTGTAAGTGCATAGGCAACAAAAGAAAGACTAGGGAAAATGTATGCCCATTGCTCAACGAGACAGGGGACCTGGTTACACAGGCAATGGAAAAGCAGAAGTACTAAATGGCACCTTTGCCTCAGTCTTTACCAGCAAGACCAACCCTCAGGAATCCCAGGTCCCAGAGACCAGGGGAAAGGTTGGAGCAAGGAAGATGTGCCCTTGGTGAAAGAGGATCAGGTCAGGGAATACTTAAGCAAACTGGACATACATAAGTCCACGGGCCCTGACAGGATGCACCCACAAGTGCTGAGATGTCCTTGCGAAGCTACCCTAGACAATTTTTGATTTATCATGGCAACTGTGAGAAGTGTCTGAAGACTGGAGGAAAGCAAATGCCACTCCTATCTTCAAGAAGGGCAAGAAGGAGGACCCAGGGAAGTGCAGGCTGGTCAGTTTCACATCAATCCCTGGGAAGGTGATAGAGCAGCTAACCCTGGCAACCATTTCCAGGTACATAAAAGATGAGAAAATCATCAGGCTTAGTAGTCAGTATGGCTTCACCAAGGTGAAGTCATGCTTTAACAACTTGATAAACATCTATGAGGAAATGACTGGCCTGGTAGATGAAGGGAGTGAATATTGTCTACCTGGACTTCAGTAAGGCCTTTGACACAGTCTCCCATAAGATCCTCAGAGGTGCTGTTGATATATGGGCTGGGTGAGCAGATGGTGAGGTGAATTGAAAACTGGCTAAATGCCTGGGCCAGACAATGGTGATCAGCAGTGCAAAGTCTAGTTGGGGTCCAGTGACTAGTGGTGTACCCTAGGGGTCAATTATGGATCCAGTCCTGTTTCACAGCTACATTAATGATCTGGATGATGGGGTAGAGTATACCCTTGCAAGTTTGCAGATGACACCAAACTGGAAGTAATGGTTGATATGCCAGAAGGCTGTGCTGCCATCCAGAGGGACCTTGACAGGCTGGAGAAATAGGCTGACAGGAACCTCATGAAGTTCAACAAGGGGATATGCAAAGTACTGCACCTGGGTAAGAACAACCCTATGCACCAATAGATGCTCAGACCCACCCAGCTGGAAGGCAGCTTGGCAGAAAAGGACCAGGGTGTCCTGGTGGTCTCCAAGTTGAACATGAAGCAGGAAAGTGCTGTTGCAACAAAGAAGACTAATGATATCCTCAGCTGCATTAGGCAAAGCATTGTCAGCAGGATGAAGGAGGTGATTCTTCCCCTTTACTCAATACTGATGAGGTCACACCTGGAATGCTGTGCCCAGTTCTGGGCTCCTCAGTACAAGAGAGATGTGGACATACTAGAGACAGTTCAACAAAAAGGATGATTAGGGACTGGAGCACCTTACATAGGAGGAAAGGCTGAGAGAGCTGGGACTGTTCAGCCTGGAGAAAAGAAGGCTCAGGGGAGATTTTATTAAAGCATATAAATACCTGAAGGGAGGATGCAAAGAAGATAGAGCCAGGCTCTTTTCAGTGGTGCTCAGTGACAGGACTAGAGGCAATGGGCACAAAAGCACAGGAGGTTCCTTCTGAACATCAGGAAACACTTTTTTACTGTGAGGATGACTCAGCACTGAAACAGGTTGCCCAGGAAGATTGTGGAGTCTCCATCCTCAGAGATCTTGAGAAAACATCTAGACACAGTCCTGGGCAACCGGCTTTAGGTGGCCCTGCTTCAGAAGGTGGGGTTGGACCAGACGACTTCCAGAGGTCCCTTCCAATCTTGACCATTCTGTGATTCTGTGAAATGACTATTTGCTCAAAAATCTGAAGAGAACTTACAAGAATTCTAATACTTGTCCAAAATTTTCAAGACATCCAAATTACAACCAAGACTTATCTGGTTCAAGGGTACATGTATTATTCTAGCAGAGAAATTCTAAAATATTTGCAAGATATTTACATTATTGCATTAGAAAACAAAATAACCACCACCTCCCAGTTAACTTTTTAGCTTTCTGCATTCATTTTTATACTACGAACACAACTTAAGGACAAAAAAATTATCCTTTTGTATTTTATGTGTATGTATATGAAACAGAATCTACAAATCCGTAAGATGAAAATCTGGTAATGTTGTGGTCCTCACAAAAGAGGCAGAATAGCAATGAACAAAATGTAATATAACAAATGTCACTGAAGGTTTAGTAACTTTGTCAAAATACTGACAGACAACTTGAAGTGACTAATTTAACAGGACTATATTTAATTTTATTTAAAACTTTTAGGAATACATATAGATAACAAATAGAAGTTAAATCAATTTTTAAATAACTCCCCTTTTCCATTTGTCTGAAATATTTTCATTCTATTTTCTATGATATTACT
Organism: Balaeniceps rex; assembly: GCA_013401315.1. Taxonomy (NCBI): domain Eukaryota; kingdom Metazoa; phylum Chordata; class Aves; order Pelecaniformes; family Balaenicipitidae; genus Balaeniceps; species Balaeniceps rex. Next base: position 21,659 of record VYZW01000037.1, read on the forward strand.
GACAACAGTAGATAAATTTATATAAGCATATAAAGCTGTATAACTAACTCACATAGTGAAGGATTCTGGCTACCCTGGCACTGATTTTAATTATAAAAATTCTGTTGTAAAGGTGTTGTTTAAATTTTACTAAATTCTATCCATAAGAACCAACTTATTTTTAAAAGCTTTAAGGAAACCACACCAGAATAAAGAGTAACTCAGATAAATGTACAAGTGATATTCATAAGGGAAGATAAAATTCTCTAACGTTCCAATAAAGGCACTGAAGTGCAGCACCTTTTCTCAGTTATGCTGGAAAAATGACATATGAATAATTTATGTTATACATGCATCCTGCAGAAAGGCTCTGCTACCTTCATTCCAAAAATCAATGAGGTCATGTTGGGTTTTTACAGTCCTGCACGTGCAGTCATGAATGAAACATTCAATTTTATGCTAACAAGGTCTGTAAATATGTTCATCCAATAACATATACCTTGCTTGTAGTTCCTACGCAAAACTCAAGAGTAACATGCAGCTTCTAGCTTTTTAATTTTGCAAATATTTCTTAAAAATTATTTATTTATGGTAGGGCGTTTCTAATATTGGAAGGATAATCACATTAAGTTGTATTATTCAAAACAAGCTATGCTAAAATATTTTTAAATTATACTACATAAATATGATATATTATACACAACACATTGTATTATAGTCACATGCACTGCAAGGCTTTCTTTCTGCTGAAGTAAACCATTGACCTGTTCGATTGGCTTGTACAGTTCTAAACATTCCCTCTATTTTTTCAGATGCACAAATAACTCAGCTTCAAAGGATGATTTAGCTCTTTCCTTCCTTTCATAACTAGCTGTGTTTCTTAGTGAAATAGAAAGGGATTTTCTTTTAGAGAAGAGCTGACTGAGAAAGAAATTTTCATAGAAGATTCAGTAAAAATAACAAAAATTCAAAATATTGTCACCTGTGTTCTCATTTTTTCCCCACCTGATCATGAATGGAAGCCATTTAGAAGTATTCTGCTTGGATTCCACTTTTTTTGTCCAGAAAGGTAGAACTCTCCTGTAGGAAGTATTGTATTTGAACACAGTCTTGGGTTACAGTTCATCTTTAGACTGAGAGATGTGCTTTCAGGAGTCTTTACAGTAGGTGTTCACATACAAGATCAAGATCTAAGAACCTGTAATAATTAAGTTCTAGGACCTAATTCATTTGCTACATTCAAATGTCTAGTACCATTTGAGATGACCTAGATAGCTAAGACAGCCATGTGAGCCTGGCAAACAAGAACCTACAGGAGATGCTTGATCTTGTAGATGGACAACTGGAGGCCAGGCAGGATATGCTAAGGCATCAAGATGACATTATATACTTTTTTCTTAGATTACAAAATTGAGCATTAATCAACAGAGTCATGGACCCCAAGTGGTTATACACCTGACCAAAGATCAGTTGTCCACATACAGGCTTCTAGAGGCTTTTGGGACACTGTGCAGAGTTGACAGATATGACAGATGGGCTTTAGGGGATACCCATGTCCCGATGCAGTGACAGTGGCAGGCCAGGCTGGAAAACCCAGGAGGGTCTCAAGGAGCCCTAGTATGAGCGTGGTGGCAGCTGTAGCCCTGTGCCTCTTTGCTGACAGTAGCTGGCTAGTCAGGCTTTCCTTTATGCCCTTGTCTCTGTAGTCAAGAGATTATTAGAGTCACGGTTCTGTTCTTTTTTGTTTGTTTGGGATTTTTTGTTTATAGAACTTCTATTCCTCTTCTTTGTAGGGAAAATATATTTCAAGTGAAGTTTGGTCACTCTGACTTCCTTTTCAGACCTTGAAGGGAGACACGTAACCTATAGAAATTATACCGAGAATGGTATTCATGGATTTGAACTTTAGCTAGCTACCTAAAGGCACAAGAGATTATTCTTTGCCTCAACTTGGGTATTTTGAAGATTTTTCTTAATTTTTATGTCTACTTTCCCTCTTTGTCTTCTGCAAGGGTTTTATGGAATTTATAGAGTCATATGATTAGGGAGAAATCAAGATAAAATTTCCAAAATCAGAGCAAAATATTTAGGAAAGGAAATGGTGACCTGTAATAGGTCGCCATTTATAATTAAATGAAGTCCAAATGAAGAGTAATATCTTTCTGCTATGAAAATTTGGAAGGGTACGCTTAACTTTGGTTAGTATATATAATCTGTGAACAGAATAGATTAAGGATTTTTTTTTGGGGGGGGTTGTTTTGTTTTGGTTTTATTGGGATCTTTTTAGGGATGTTACTGAATGCAAAACAACTTTGCGCTTAGAGAGGACTGTCTGTAGTAAGGGATAAAAATCAAGAGAACTAAGCAAATACAGACTCTCATTCCCTGTACCCAAAAGCAAAAAGAAAGCTTTATTTTCCTTAAGTGGCATCTAGCTGTTCTAACAAGTAAAATGTATTTTGGAAGGATAAAGTGTTCCCTATGTTCTTCAATGTTTTCACTGTTTCTTCATTTGTACTTTAGTGAACACTACTTCCAGAAGCACTATTGCGTCTCGTTCACATCTTACAGGTTTACTTCACTGTAAATGACACTTATTGCTCATTTATTTTGAGAGGAATATCCAGACTATTAATTATCACTTTGAGCATGATACTCTACCAAAGTAACAATGCAAAATGAAAGTTCTCTCAACGAGTTGTTGTAAAGAGAGCTGAAGTGTACTTTTTCCAATCGTGAACCTATAACAAATGAGTGAAGCTTTCCTTAGAGTACTGGACGATTACTAACTCACTTGAAATTGCTTCCACTTTTTGGTGAGCTAACTCTGACTGTTGTCAGCAGAGGTCCAACAGTTGTACTTTCTTTGTAATAAGAAAGTCTCTAATATGAAAATACTGGTAATTTGATGGGTCTCTGGGATATATTGTACTTTTGAATTTTGTCTTATTTTGAGCAACTGGACCATTTAAAATGAAATTAAAATTTGCATAAACAATGTCATGAACTATAAATAAAATCCAATAAAATGGGTACTTACAAACTATTCAAGGTGCCTTTCCACACAGTGGAAATGTCCTAATGATGTACTGAACCTTTGGACACAACTTTCTCCTTGTGATTGGAGATTATTTGGGAAAAGAGGAGCAAAGAGTGGATGACTTAGTTTTCTGGCTTTTGTTTCAAGTCTTTTTTATTGTGCAGTACACTATTGCAGCATTGCGTAATTGTTACAATATATCACAACTGTACCTTCAAAGTTTTTGTTAAAGTAGTAATAGCACATAGATGCAAAGAAGGGAATATATCTTTTTCTTTCTTTAGTTTGATAGAGGCAATTACATTCCAAATTCCTTTCAAAAAAGGGTCAAGTCCATTGATGTCAGGAGAGCTAAAAGAATGAGAAGAGCCCCTGACAACAGACATAGGTATTGCTTTAGATATACTCCAGTAAGAAAATTATAAAATCAAAACAAAACTTAACAAATTACAAATTAAAACACTTATTGTTCTCAGGTGACTTGTCCTCTCCATATTTAGGCCAATATACAAAGAGCTCAAAGCAATTTCAGCAAAGGAAATTCTAGAAATCTCTTTTATATTTCTCTATCAAGGGAAGTATTTCCTCTGATAGCAGTATCATTACAAATATTCTAAGACGTATACCCATGACGAGGATTTTAGCTGGAATCAGTCTTTTGCTTCTCATACGCATTCATAGTCAGTTTCTTATGTGTCAGGATTTCTGCTTATACCTGACAGTGAAAAAGCAGACTAAAATAACCTCAAAAACAACAATAAGCAGTATCAATGTTTCAAATACCTGTATGCTTCTTTATGTTCAGCCTCACAACTTATCTGATCTGTTGTGTGTTCTACTTATAGTCTGAAGTGTGGATGATTTGACTATACTCTCTACAGGTTGTTCACTCCTAATTTGCAGCTTAAATCTCAGCTCAATATAACCACACAGAGTCAAAAAAATTTAACTTTGCACTTATCATTGTTATATTTATCATTTGGATTGCTCTTGTATGTTTCCTTCAGATGAGCTGACACTTCAGAAACAATGAGCTACCTTCTAATTTTTGTAAGCCTAGTTGGTTGGCTAAGTTATGCTGGCTTTATGAAAGTTTCTACTGCGTTCTTTTTTTTTTTTCTTACTCAGAGAAGTACTCTTACTCTGAGATCTCCTTTTATTCAGAACAAGTAACCTTAATAACTAGTTGTATTTATTCTCTAAATTCATTTGGCTGCATAGCAAAACTGGTGAGACATTTTTTACTGATTTTGAAAAACTATGATTGTAGCTCAAAAAGAAGACATCAATTTTTTTTACTAATTCCAACACAGAGAATTTCAGCATACTGTTTTATGATCTTCTGACAGATTTTTGAGTTCTATGTAAAACATTTCCAAAGATTTACAAACTATTTTAAAAGCTTGATATAATTTGATCCTAAAATTACATGCAATTATCCATGTTACCCTGTGATATTCTCCGGAATATAGTTTTCTGAGTAAGGAGGGACATGCTGAGTGTACTATATGTTCAGATAACAACAACAAGCCAAACAGGAAGGATTTGCTCATTTGAGTTGTGGCAGTTTTTACAATGAAATGCTCACTTATTTCTGTTTAAGACATGTAAGTTGGCAGGGGGGGAAGGTGCACTCTTGAAGAATTATTCTGCCTCTAAGGTAATTTAATACTAAAATTATTGCATTGAAAACCTTCATCATTTGTATAATGTTTTTGAGAGGACTGCCTCTCAAAATTCAGATTCAATCTGATTGTGACTCAGTGGCTACCCTTATGCTACTAAATTAAATATCCCTGAAAGCAGTTCAGGAGACCAAAGCCACCTGGCATGGGATGTCTCAGACTTCTGTTAGTATGCACGCTGCAGACCATTATTGATAAATGGCCCCTAAAATTCTATAGTTCCCCAAGGAATTGCCCAGGAATTGTCTAGGACAATAATTGGTGCAGACCCTCATTGTGCCTGGGGAAGCTCTTAGATTTTACTAGTACTCACTTTCAAGCATGGAAAGTGCTTGAACTTTCAACATCCACAGGTATGTTTTAATTCATGTAGGGAAGCAACAGAGCCCCTTAGATAAAGCTTAGATAAAGCACCTTTTAAAACAAATTTGTTTTGAAACGACGTAGTTGGAAAAGTTCAAAGCAGACTAAGGGAGTAGGCCAAGCAGTTCAGCAGTGTGGACAGTGCTCATCTTCATCCCCTCTGTCTGTGATTTAGCATTACTGAACAGTCTGGGTCTACCTGAACAAGGTTCACTCATGTGTAGGTCTGACACAATCACATTGACCCATACAGAGCATACACTACTCAAAGCTAACAAACAGCAGCAAAATTCAAAAACAGTTAGTTAGAAATACTTAACTGTACATTCTGACATAACATCCAATATTATTACTGGAAGCAGCAGTTATTTACTGAACATGGAGAACACTGGAATTGTTTTATGCTTGTTTGCCTCTGAAAAGATATGTATTTCTCATTATTTGTTCCCATTAAATAAAAACTAGTGTTGTTGTTGTTTTCTCAGCCTCTTTTTTTTTATTCCAACTCATAGCAACACAATGTAGAAGTTAATTTCTGTCATTATTCTCTCTGATCCAAAAAGTGATACTTTTAAAAATGTAATAAAAATGAGAAAAAGAATTACAAATTTCTCCTGAGTTCATAATCCTTAAAGGTTTAAAGTAGTACTCATAATATCTCTGTATCTTTGAGACACATTTCTGGTAGTCTTCATCTAGAAATGTCAGTATTAACAATATCGTAAACAAGGAGACTGGCATCAAATACATATGTTGGTAGAAATCATTAGCTCATCTTAAAAAAAAAACATATTGGATTGTCAATTATCTTGAAAATGTAGGTATGCCATGTAGGTGAGATTGGAATTTAATTACTGCAACAGTAGTTATTTTCAAGGTATAAGAACCACCAAATATTAAACATATTTTCATACAGAGAATTCTGTTATATACAGTGAACCATAACATTAATTCACAACATTAATGTTTAGGTATATATTTCTACCTTCACTAATAGCCATAGAGCTTTATAAAACACATAATGTACTAAAAAAAAAAAAAATCTGAACTTTGGAAATTTTACAGGGTCAGAGGTTTGAATTTTAATAGAGGCACTGTAACAAAGGCATTTTCTCTTGACAGAGATAAAATTAATATCAAGGTACCAAGGTGCTTACAGTGTCCACAATAAAAATGAGTTTCCAATCACTGGCCTTTTTCTAATCTTCCATTTTTCTAGATGCAATGACAGTTTCGCATCCCCATCATGTTTGAACTTTTTAAAAGTAAATAAAAATTATCCTTAAATAAAAATAAAATAAGAAAAGCCAAATACAAGATTTTTTAATTGTTGGAGTTAGTAATACTTAGGCTTTCAAAGACTTCTTTCAAATTGTACTGTGCAAGAACTAAACAATACAACAATTCTTCCATGTTGAGGGACTCTAGGAAGTCGCTTCACAGAAGTAAAAGGAAAATTTGGGAAATGGGTAAGACTTCTTTCTGCATTAAACTTATTAGGCAAGAACAATGTAGCTGAGAGAATAAGCAGCATTGTGTAGCAAAAGGACATGGCATTCTTTATATGGAAAGATTTTCAAGGTTGTCCTGTCCCACAGCAAGACAGCACTTCCAGATGTTCCCTTCAGGATAGTCTCGTACATCCCCTTACTCTCAGTTATGTCTTTTCAAAGACATAACCTACTAACCTACTAACCTACTAACTATCTATCTAAGACTAACCTACCTATCCCTACTGAAAGTATGGGTATTTTTGTTTGTTTTGTTAAAATGGTTTCTCTACTTCAGTAAAGGATAGCTATAGTCCATGTTAACTTATCTAAGAAAGGAGAAGGAAATCAAAAGAGACAGAAGCAATAACAACTAGAAACTTTGTCCAGGTCCTTCATGATAAGGTTAAAACATACTGAAGACAGTGAAAAATCCAGTTTACACCACTATCATAATTTATTCCTGTAAAAGTAAATACAGTCACTGAAACCAAGAAAGACTACCAAAGAGAAAGTGTCCTGGTTTCAGCTGGGAGAGAGTTAATTTTCTTCCTAGTAGCTAGCATAGTGCTGTGTTTTGGATTTAGCATGAGAAGAATGCTGATAACACACTGATGTTTAGGTTGTTGCTAAGTGGTGCTTACCCTAGTCAAGGATTTTCTTTTTCAGCTTCCCATGCTCTGCCAGGTGCACAGGGAACTGGGAGGGGGCACAGCCGAGATAGTTGATCCAAACTGACCAAGGGGCTATTCCATACCATATGACGTCATGCTCAGTATATAAACTGCGGGGAGTTGGCCGGGGGGAGCGATCGCTGCTCGGGGACTGGCTGGGTGTCGGTCGGCGGGTAGTGAGCAGTTGCATCACTTGTTTTCTTTTCCCTGGGTTTTGTTTGTGTCTCTCGTTCTCCTTTTCATTACAATTATTATTGTTGTTGTTGTTATTATTATTATTACTATTATTATTATTTTATTTCAATTATTAAACTGTTCTTATCTCAACCCGTGGGTTTTCTTACTCTTGCCCTTCCGATTCTCTCCCCCATCCCACCGGGGAGGGGGAGGGTGAGCGAGCGGCTGCGTGGTGCTTAGTTGCCGACTGGGGCTAAACCACGACAGAAAGTACATGAAAATGATACTTCTTTTTGCTTAGATGTTAGGGTCAAGCAGCAGAAATTCTACCAGTTTTATACAGAATCCAACTCAAATGTCTTGGTTTTTGCTTTGTTGACTTTAAACACGCTCAGGACAGATGGTGGCTGATACCAAATGCTTCTGACAGCTGCACAAGGGTGTGAGTGTTCCCTGGCCCAGTTCCTTCAATAATCCAGACCCCTTTCACTGAGGTCTGACCTACAGTATTGAGTGAAGTAGCTGAAAGCTTTTGATGTTACTGAGACACCTTGAGAGGAAAAGGCAGCCTGTTTTGATTTTACTTTCTGACAAACTTATGTATCAATTTCCCAATTTCTTCTCCTCCGCTGTCTACAGTACAAATCCTGTTTCATCTCACTTCTGGCGACAAGGTTGCTTACATTGCCCAATTTTGTCATGTGCCATGTGCCCGCTTTGGGTTAATCCTGACAATTTTGGACACACACAAAACCTAATCCACCTTCACCTCTACAGTCAGACATAGCTATGTTCTAAAGAATCATGTTTTCTTTGAAAATTGATATAGTTTTTCCTCTGCCACTCCCTCCACAGTTAACCCTATCAACTCTGATTTCCATGCTCTGTAAATCACATCAATCTTTGATTCTTTCTCAATAATTGAACTATGTCCACTGTAGCTCTTAGTTATTGAAGTAATATGCCTCATGCACATTAAAACCCACTCTAAATACACATTTTGCACTTCACAAAATTTTGCTTAGACTCATTACAAGGTATTTTATACCTTGGTCACTGGAAATGGGTGGAGAGAGATAGTTAAATAATCCCTTCAAGTATGTATTCAACTGGAATGGGTTAATTGGTGTGCCTATATGCTAGTGCTAGATAGCCAAATACAAGGGGATCTATTCTGAGCATCATAGCATGACACTCAGTCTTTCTCCCAGAAGGGTTAAAATACATGTGTTACAAATACAAAGTTCAGCTTTGACAGCCTCTGATCTAATTCAATTAAAATTCAAGTTAAGATATGTTCATGTTTTTTTCCCCTGCAGATATATGGGAGAAATAAGTCTCCCAGTTGCCTTCTTTGGGCAATTTTTGTTTACCTTTCTCTTTTAAATGGGATTTTTTCTACAGAGTTTGATTTGTGAGGCTGTGTGACTTCAATATCACAATTGCTTTTATGCCATATAGTAACTTTATATTCTGGTTTTCAGATACAGAACTGCAGAGTGGTAACACTTTTATATTGAATAATGGGAGATGAAAAAATGTTACGTGCAATTATGTACTGAAAGAGATATTTTAACAGCTGTTCAGGTTGTCACTATTGGAGTTGAGTTTGTTAGCTGTTCAACAAATTTCTCTGTTTTGTTGTCTGACACACAGGTTCGCTTTTGAGGATGCATAGTCAAGCAGAAGCACAGGACTAGAAAAAAGTATTTCTTCCCCAAAACAATTAAGATCATCTTCACACTGACATATTTTTTGCTTGGTTTCCTAAGGAAATAGGGCATTCTGGTACATTATGTTTAACTGTGCGCCTGTCAGTCACTCATCTGATACCTTCAAGTCCGCTGACAAATTGCAACTAATATTGAAGGCTTAAAAGATACAAAACTCCATCAAGTTTCAAGAAAAATTGTCTTGAAAGTGGACAGTGGTCCTTTAAGCTCCCTCAGTGGCAGAAAAGCTGACATATGATCATGACAGTTATCTTTCTTTTAGAGTGCCTGTTAGCTGATCATCACAGTACTGGAAACCAGCACATGTACAATTTGGATACAGCTGCAGCACTGCTCCATACAATCCAGTAATTAGGGGACAAGGAAGGGAAATGAGGATTTTGGTGAGTAATGTGGTATTGGAAAGAAACTGGAAGTATTATCCAATTTTGCTTTCTGTGTTTCTGTAAAGTTATGCACCAGAGAGGCTTCTAGGGAAATAACATACAGCTCCATAGGAAGGCAGGACTTGCAGTTTGCCTCTTGGAAGAATTTATTGCTCCTTTTGAAATGTTGTTCCAAAACTTCACCCCATTGTGTGAATAAACTTTCCATTTGTGAATTTATTTGTGGCCCCTTTACAGCCATCTTGACTTAGATCAACATTTTCTTTTCATCTAAGCAGTTTTTTAAGGCTGCTTACTTAACAGTCTTTTGATTCTTATCTACATAACTTCTTGTTTCAAGTGTCCATATACTTCTGTTCATTTCTGCCATATAGAGTTTACCACCCCGACAACACTTCTTGCTTAAGTACCTAGAAGGTATCTGTGTAACTTGTAAGTATGTAAGATGTAAAACTCTGCTGCTATTAAGAAACTTCCCACAAAAGCTGGCTGAAACCAGTTGTCTTGTAGAGTTCATCCCTTTATACATTTAATCACTTAAACAAACCTTTCAGATTCCTTGACTCTGAGAGACTATTGAGCATTATATTGTAGCAGAGTTGACAGAAGAAAAAATTGATGAGTGGAAGAACAGAGCACTTAAAAGACCCACTAAAAATGGAAGTACACAGGAGACGCAAAATTTAAAAAAATATATTTCTTCTCAGTCTACAAACTACAGTTTTCAAGAAAAAAACCCATCACCCCCCAAAAAAAAATAAAAACCCAAAAAAACGCAGTAAGATGGAATCATAGTTTCCTGTAATACTTATTTCTTAAATGTTTGATGCTCCTGAGAACTTTTGGTTAGGTTGTGTCAGGTACAGGCAAAAAATTATGAAGTTATTACCCCAAAAAAAGTAAAAATAAGGATACCTGCAGATTATTTAGGAAACAAAAAAAATCCAAGAGAGAGACCAGTGATCTTTGTAGTGTCTACAAACAAATATTCTTTGTATTAAATACACAGGGTGGGGCTGAAGCACACCTGCGCACTGCATAGTGTGCGCCCGGCATGCTTTAGTTGGGGAGGACACTCTTGCCAGATGTACAGTGGGATTGAGCCCTATAGGGTGGCATGTGGCCTATGATCAGCAGTTCCTCAGAGACTGGAAAGAGCTGGAGGATGTAGGCTAGGACAGGTCATGGACAAGAAATGAAGCTATGAGTGAGAAGAGTCTGGCCAGGCAAGACAGAGACCTGCATAAGGGGGAACCAGTGGCTGCTTGGAGCTGTATCATTTTCTTCTAGCCATTGATAACTGTCACTATGGCTATCAATGAAGACTGACCAAAAGGAGTCAGTTTGGCTTCTGTCAGGTATAGGAGCTTTCCTCAAATTTTAAGTACTTCCCCTCTATCCCTTCTAACTTTTTTGTCTTTTTTCCCTACTCCAATCTTCTCGCATGTAAATATGTTTTTTAACTAGTCCCAGTAGTCTGTTAAAAATACTTACATTTTGATGGTGTATATCACCCTCTGAAAGCCCTCTTTATTGACTTTTGGCAGTCACTTGAGACATTTATGGCAGGATTCAGTTGCTAATACACTGACACATGGATCCTTTGTGAAGTTTTAGATGCTGTACGATGCCACACCTGATCTTCAGCTACTGCTTCAGAAAAGCGTAGGTCTCGGAGAACAGTGCTGTGTAGGAGGACAGGAGTGTGCAGAAGTGATATATCTGCCTGCCTTGTGTGGATGGATGCCTTGGATACTCTACATGCATGTACCTAGGTGTTGGCAGCTGGAGTCTTACACTCATTTTAGAAAAGATTTTTTAAAAACATTGTGAAAAGCTCAAGTCCAATAGATGTCTAAGGTAGGTGGACTGGCTCCCACAGTGAAAGAAAAGGCACTGGAATGTAGACATTTGCTCAAGGTTAGTATTATACATGTTATTTTTTGCAGTCATCTCCAGATTGCCAACGACAGCATGAGAAGTTAGGAAAATAGCTGTTCTGTTCCAAATGGGCAGAAGGCCACTTTACAATTTTATTCCAAACAATGATTACTCAGGGCTAGATAATACTCATCTATCTTACTTTGATCGGATATGAAGGGGCAGATATCTGACCCATAATTAGAAACATTTAATTATGTAAAGCCACATGGGGAAAGTCAAACAACTTTATTAGAGAACTGAACACTAGAAGAGAAAATTGCATAATGACATATTAAATAATGAGAGGTGTAATTGGCTGTATGGCTGCTTTTGTTCCTTATAAGATGGAGTGGGCAGACTTTAGATTATTTTATTTTATATTTAGTAGTACCAAAGCTATTGATGGAGAAAGTCTGTAAAGTCCTAAGATAGCTAAAGATTATTTTAGAAGTGTTCTTTAATTTTTATTATAGTTGTTCATAAAATTCTAAGCATTTTTACATAAAAACAACCTTTTTTTTTTAAGATACACACATATCCCCCCCCACACACACACATATATATATACACACATGCACATACGCTTTACCTACCAGCTCTTCATACCATGCAGCTGGTGAGTCCTAACCTTTTTTTTTTTTTAATGTTCTATTTATAGCTTAGCAAACAATAGAATTTTTTTTGTTAACATAAAGTTCCTCTTCAGTATATTCAGAAGAATGAAGGTAAGGTTGAGAGTTTGGGTAAATGGATGTTACAAGCTGAAGGGTTTTTTCCATTAATGGCTATGTGACTAACATGCAATATACTGCATTAAATAGGGAAACAGGCCTTGGAGCTGAGATCAAAATTCAGAAATCAACCTTGCTACACAGGTGCTGTGATCACTAGAGCCAAGAAACTGTAGGTTTCTTTCTTCCAACTGAGATAACTTCCACAACAGGAGGGGAATGCCCTCCCATAAAAAGCAGCCTGCAGTCAGAGGTTAGTGCCTGCTTTAGCACAGCAGGAGCTGTGGTTGAGCTTTGCAGTCAAAGAAGAAATCAAAACTTTAGCCGAAGTTCTAGCTAATTCTTTGGGAGGAAAAAAAACCAAAACCCAACATCGTTACCTGCCTTCAGGTAAAAGGTCTCTCACATAAATCACCAATGGCTAGCAATTCTTCACATAAGCTCATGGCATAGCTAGGCACAGGATTTAAGACTTCAGTCAGAGCTCAGTATTTCTTATTTCCATAAGTCCAGTGCACTGTTCGACTTAGACACTACTCAAAGGTGTTAGCTTTTTGCATTCACTAATAGTAAGACTCTGTAAGCCTGACTGCAGACTCCAGGTTCCATGCTGTACTATCCAAAGTTCAGTTACACCTATCTGTATCCCATAAAGCAACAGGTTTCCCGTAAGTTAGGCATACCAAATTCTCACTTTGAAGCAAGTTGTCCCTGAAGTGGAATCCAGAAGCACATGTGGTTTCTGAGTCTTTTCCACAGTGCATGTAGATTGGTTTGTTAGAGCAATGATTCAAAAAACTGAGTTGCTGGGAAAGAAACTGTCCTGGTTTCAGCTGGGATAGAGTTAATTTTCTTCCTAGTAGCTGGTATAGTGCTGTATGTTGGATTTAGTATGAGAATAGTGTTGATAACACACTGATGTTTTAACTGTTGCTAAGTATTTTTTTACACTGTCAAGGACTTTTCAGCTTCCCATTCTCTGCCAGGTGCACAAGAAGTTAGGCAGGAGCACAGCCAGGACAGCTGACCCAAACTGACCAAAGGGCTATTCCATACCATATGATGTCATGCTCAGCATATAAACTGCGTGGAGTTGGCCGGGGGGCAGTGACCACTGCTTGGGGACTGGCTGGACATCAGTCGGCGGGTTGTGAGCAATTGCATTGTGCATCACTTGCTTTGTATATTCTTTTTTATTATTGTTATTATTATTTTATTTAAATTACTAAACTGTTCTTATCTNAGGCAGGAGCACAGCCAGGACAGCTGACCCAAACTGACCAAAGGGCTATTCCATACCATATGATGTCATGCTCAGCATATAAACTGCGTGGAGTTGGCCGGGGGGCAGTGACCACTGCTTGGGGACTGGCTGGACATCAGTCGGCGGGTTGTGAGCAATTGCATTGTGCATCACTTGCTTTGTATATTCTTTTTTATTATTGTTATTATTATTTTATTTAAATTACTAAACTGTTCTTATCTCAACCTATGAGTTTTCTCACTTTTACTCTTTCAATTCTCTCCCCCATCCCCCCGGGGGTGGGGGAGTGAGAGAGCAGCTGCGTGGTGCTTAGTTGCTGGCTAGGGTTAAACCATGACAGAAAACAGCCTAGAGTCATCAGAAAACAGTAAACACAAAGATGTGTAAAAGAATATACTCAAGGCTGTAAGCAATACTTTCTATCCACCTGGGATGCAGAGAGGAAATCCTCTCTTAAGGATAATCCACAGATATTCATATCTCAAAGGTGTAATCAAGGACTGCTAAACTGTTGTAAGTAAATGCTAGGAGGCACTCAGAGACGATTCCTGCCTGATTTGGATGTCCTAGAAGCTAAAAACTGGTAAAAAGTACAGGTATGGTTTCAAAGACTGCCTTCCTTAGATCTATTCAAATTCACATTAGTTCATCTCCCAGTATTTTGTCATCTACTTAAGGTCACCCACTGTGCAGGAAAAATGCAAGCTCATAAGCAATGTCTGCATTGTGTGAGTATGTGACCTTGTATTGTGTGTGTTCTGGAGATCATAGAATCATAGAAT
>VYZW01000038.1:6483-30269 GCA_013401315.1 Balaeniceps rex
CATTAAGAAAATTCCTTTTTCTTTCCCACTATATCTAGCATGTGAATTCTTAAGGAGGAGCAGGGGGGTCCCAGCACCAATCAACTACCCTGTCCATTGCTCTGAACCTGACCTCTCTGCTCCATCAGGGAAGCCCAGGTACTTGCAGATGGCATTCTGGGTGCTGCCTTTGCGAGGCTGACACACAGATCAAACAGGAGCCAGCCACCCACTTGGTGCCAAATTTTTCCAGGAAAAGACTTGTAAGACTTTATGGGGGGGTATTTTTGCACTAAAGAGTTTCAGCTCTCTGATGCTAGATCTTATGGGACAGTCAGCTTGCAAAAGCAAGAGAGACTGGAAGCACCAATGGATTTATAGCAAATGCAAGCTCTCCCTGCAGGAGTGACCTGTGAACTCTGCTGGACCTTTTTTTTTCTCTTTCTTTTTTCTTTTTTAAATCATAATTTACAGCACAGGGTTGCTGAACTGGCATTGAAGGAAGTTTTTGGAGCCTCAGTCCTCAAACTCACAAGATCGTCAGTATATCTTCTTTTTTGTTCAGAAAAAAAAAAATCAGAAACCCAAATGACATCTGGAGAACATTGTGACTGTCAGAGCAGGATTTTATTTTATTCTATTTTATTTCATTTTTGTTTTTCAAGGCACGTTGCTAACCACTATCTGACCATATTAAGGCACGTGTAAGGCATTTTTCTAGACATGAGGCAGAACAAGGCTTGCAAAGGGGCAGCTGCATGCCTGCAGAGGGCAACATCCTCCATTGGTGCTGTACTTTCCACTGAAGAGCACTGCTCTGAAGGGCACTGACAGCTTCCTCCTGGAAGAGGAGACTGCCTCTTGGGAGGTACTGTCAAGTACTGCCCTTTCAGTAGGGTAACTATGATGTTCCTTTTTGTCTTTTTACCTCTGAGCAGGGGCATCTTAGTGTAGCTGCTGAGCATTATATTAAATAACTGGCAGAGTAAATAAAGTGGGAAATGTCTCTCAAACTGGAGTTGAGCCATTGGCAGAGGCAGTTAGTCTTCACCTCACTGATGTTCAGGCTCTATGTCTGTTTACCCCATGTTTGCTGTATGGGGCACAGAATCTACCAATCTGCCTTTACTCAAGTCAGTTGCCTTCTTGCAGTGAGGTAGGAATTGCTCCTAGCAGGTAGCTAACTAGGATGATGGTATCTGCTGTAAAATGGTACCAGCTCTGTGGAAGAGCAAGCTTTGAGACTCCTCTTAAGATAGAAACCACTAATAGACTGCAAAAGCTGTAGGCCAGCTATTACCATTCAAAGGAGTGAGGGAGACAGGGAGGGGGCACCACCATGCAGACAGGAAGAGAAGGTTTTGGAGAAAACTTCACACTTCACCGTAAATCTCTGGAAGCAGGATTTTCTTGCTCAGGACTGAGTATGCCCTTTCAGACATGTTTGATGGGCTTCACACTGAAACATACCTCTGTGTTATCAAATAACAAGGGCAGGGAAATGTAGTCACAGGTGGTATGGAGGGACACTGTGGCTCATGAGCACGAGGTTTTCCACCCTGTCTTAAAGCCTACCACGAGACCCGGGTGTGGAAGCATGTGGCATGATTAGCTTGCAGGGCCCAAAGCATGCAACTGCTATCTGGGGGGAACTGAACCTTCCCCTCGCTTTGAAGAAAGAAGCAAGAGCCATAATAATCCTTATTAAGACTGAGTTGTTCTGCCATCATCTCTCCTTGCAAGGATGTGCTCGGATTGCTACTTAGACTTTTAGGGGAGCTGCCCTAAAGTCTGTGGCCCGGTCCTACTCAGTGAAGGCAAGTGTTTTGAAGGCTGGAGGTTGTGGGGAACCCTGTGAAAACAAGTGCTTCTGTATATTGACTTTTCTGTATACAGAATGCATCCTGAACATGCGTGTGACTGCACTTTGGGTTGAATCTAAATTGTCACAGTGGTATTGTCTGTGCCAGCAGGGATAACGGGGGAGCGAGCCTATGCCTTTTTGTTTGCAGCATCTAACGGAGCAGCCACCTTGACCTGCTTTCTTCCAAGGTTTGGCGTAGCCACTCATAACACCCAGAACAACTTCTGACAACGTTTGGGGCTTGCAGCAAGGCACAGATGTGGATATATGTGCTCTGTGACTTCAAAATATAACTGGAAAGAATGTTATGGAGATAACATTTTGTTCTCTGGAGGCCAGCGTAACGTGACTGCAGTGTGAGCTGTGTACCTTTGTCCAGCCAGCACTTCCTTTACTTGACATGGATATTGCACTTTTGTAAAGCATCCTGGAACTCTGCTGCCCCGCTGCATGTTGTGCAGAGCGCTGGATAGGAAACACAGACAAATGGGTTTCTTTTGGTTTATTATTAGTACTTTTTTTTTTTTTTTTTTTTTTTTTTTTTTTANGAGCAACAGTGTGGCATTTCTGCAGGCTGGTCTGAACAGATCTGCTGAAGAACAGATGGCCTTTGCCTATTCTTATGGCTGCAACATAATCAGCCTCATCCATATGGTCACATTTTGTCTGAGGAGTGGACTTTCAAAAGCCAAGATCTCCCAGACTCTGTGCCTCCCTCTCGGGTGAACAGCAGGTGCTATCTGGCAAAGACTCATCTGTTCTAGATGGCATTCATGGTTGAGGGAGTCCAAACTCTTCAAGCTGTAGGAGGTAAAGCTGTAGAGACTTCTCTCTCTTCCTTTGTGTCTCTCTGTTTTTAATGTGACAAAATGCCAAGGCCATATCACTTGGTGTGTCCCAGCTGACCTTATTGGAACATTACTCATGTTACTGGTTGCTAGCAAAAGGGTCTGGAATTCAGGGGAGATGAGATTGGCCTCTGGACACCTCGCTGACTGCAAAATGGAAGGCAGCTTGTCCGGTTGAAGGTGACTGCATCGGTGAAGACACTTCATGTTACTTTTTCAGAAGCACAAATGTGGTCATTGGCTTGTCTGGTTGGCTTGGTTTATTTCCACTGCATCATCATGTGTGAATGACACTTTCTTTTGGAACTGAGAACTCTTCCAAGCACACGAACATCTCCACAATGTGAAATGTAAATAGCATGTTGGACTCTTGTGTCCAGTGTTCAAGACTGCATTGTAATTGTAAAGGAAATCGAATCAAGACTTGGCTGTGAATTTCTTGTGCTGTCTTGGGAATATAACTGTAGTGTTTGTATCCTGTATGTATTATTAAACTGAGTTCATTTTATGTGCTGATAAAAGGGTTCAAGCTAAGATTTTTAGCGTGCATCCACGTATCCAAATGTGAAGGATGGAGTGCTCCCTTCCCCTCCTGTCCTTTTTAAGTTTTCTCCATTTGATAGGTGTTAATTTTCCGTGTACAGTCATCTCAGCCAAGATGCAAGGATGTTCATTTGAGTGCTTTGAGGGGGACACAGTGCATGGGGTTTTAAGTGATCCTAAGTTAGGATTTCCATAGCAGTTCCCTGAAAATACATGAAAAGTTTGGCCTTTCTGAGAGTAAACAATTTCTCAGGGGGCTGCTTAGCCATTGCTCATGAGAGCTTTGGGTGCTGCAGGGTGATGGCAGACAGGAGTGGGTGGATACCCGTAAGAGCAAGGTACAGGTACCTGTGTGGATAAACCCATGCTTCACTTCTGGTCCCGCCTTCTCTTCCTTCTAGCAGCAACTGAAATACCATGCTGAGCCCTTTGAAGAAGAGAAAAATGTCTTGGCTTGTTGATTCTAGCCACCCCACCCGATTCAGGAGTAGGTGAGGTGGGTGGATTTTCCTTTAGCTAGGGAGAGGAGCTGTCTTTGAAGTACTTTCTACCTGGGGACCAAGGAGAAGCCAGGGTCTTCCCCAACTCAACAAGTCTGTTAGTGTAACTCAGTGAACATCTCGGGGGGGGGGGGGGGGGGAAAGCCCCCCAGGGAGNACCAAGCAGTAGAGCTAATGCCTTGAGAGAAGAGACCTGACAAGACTTCATCTGTACCTTTAACCAGGTGGCTTCTTTCATCACAGCCTACTCCCCTTTTCTAGAAATTATTTGTGTGCATGCTATGGATGGCTTCCCTAGTCATTCCAGGAGGCCCAGCAGAAGCGTGGGATGTTTTGGTAGCAGTTCCTAGATGGCTAGCAAGGGATCTGTGCTTTTGGCGGGGAGTGGGATCTCCTGCCGAGCTGTGATGGTGAGTGTGTTGCCCAGCTGGGAGAGAGAAGGGATGGGTTGCTGGTAGCCTGGAGCTCCCAGGTGCTCACCCAGCCCCTGTGGCTGCATGCATGAACAAAGTGGAACATAAATTGACGTACAACCAGAAAGTTCAAAAATATTCCTTTCCTAAAGAGGATAACTGTAGCGTGAAGCTCTTAGGTGCTCTGCATATTTGATACCACATTGCTCCTCACTATGCAATTCCCAGCTCCTTCCTTCCTGTTCCTCTAATCTCACACCAAGACTTCTCCAGTGGCCTCTGCCCAGGAGGCCACTGAAGTCCCAGAAAAGCTTCATTTCTTTCATTGTCCTCTGCATTGGGTCCAGCTGCCCAGCCGTCATGTCGCGTGCCTCAGGTCCCTTGTTAACGGGAGGCCCCATGAGTTTTATTCACATCATTCAGAGGGAAGTTTATTTTCTTGGACACTGTGCACAGAAACCTAATGGTGAACATGTACCTGGCCTTTTTGTAACTTTTCTGTTTTTTCTTCTTAACCATAATGGTTGTATATCATACCACTTTATATACATATATAATATATAAATATATATAATTTTTTTTAAAACTTTGGACCTGCTAGTTTCTTTCAAGTGTTCCTGCACTTACCCAAAATGTTTTTAAATTGTGAGGGTTAAAGAGGATTGAGCCCATTTTTGTATCTTTACTTTTAATTCTGTAGTTCTATTGATTGTAATGTAGCTATTTTTTACTGTAACTTTTTGGTTTGCAAATACTAAACAAAAAAACCTAAATGTAATTTCTGTGGTTTCTATTCAGCTTGGGTTTCATGTTTTAAAAATAAACGATTTAAAACCACTGTTCGTATTCATTGATTCTTATTTTCTCTCTTTTTTTCTTCCTTGTTCATAGACCTGCCTGAATTTTTGTTACCTTTCATACATCGTGGTAGATCCATGAAGTGAGGCTGGGTAACAGAGCTGTAAAGTCTGATAGCTAGTAGAGGGTGGAAGGAATAGGAACGTGAGTGCCATGTACTGCAGAAATCAAATTATTAGTGTCAGCCCTGCTGTGTGAGACGAAGCGTGCGCAGGTATTAGCAGGGCTGCTTTCTCCCTTTGCTTATAGGTCCCAGCCTGATCTGGTTGCTGTTAGAAATCACAGACTTTGGGATTTCTAATCCAATTTGAAGACTGGACTGTTAAAATTGAATCGGACAGCTTCAAAAGAACCTCTGAAGAAAAATGATCGATATGGACATTTCCTCCAGGGGAAGCTGCGCTAATCCTGCTTTAGAAACCATGTGGCTTGTACCCCCTCTGAGCGGGCTGCAGCCGGGGCCTGGGAGGGCGAGCTTTGGCGGGGGGAGCCTGGATGGGGGCACGGAGCCGGGCTGGTGCCTGCTGCAGGGCTGTCTTCGTACTGGGGACCTGCTGCAGGGCCATCCTCATACCGGGGACCTGCTGCAGGGCTGTCCTCGTACAGGGGATCTCGGGGGGCTACAGGCACCGCTGCAGAAGATGCTGGAGCAGTTAGGGGACATGTACGTCAGCCTGCGGAGATGTTCACCCTGCGCACGATGCCATGGCGTGGGATACCCCCCCGAACCCTCCTGCTGCTTTGCTTATGCTGGAGCAGCAGTGAACACAAGCCGTTCATTTTCACCAGCAGAAGTACAAGAAGGGTGGAAAAATGGTATGGGAGGGGTACACCACCAGCTCAGCCACTGCAAGGGCGTCCCTCTTCAGAAGACAGTGAAATGTATATACGTGCCTTTCGTAGCATCATGCGGGGAGTCGAGAGAGCTGGTGCAGCTTAGTGTGGGCTCGTCTTTCTTGGCTCTGCCCCGGGCTATCATGGGTTTCTTTTTAGTTCTTCGTTCGTACTGTTCTCTGATCGCATGCCCATTCTGCCACATCTCTATCAAGTAGTGAACTAAAACCTTTACCTCCCTGTAATCCTCTTGATCTGTTTTCTGCCTAATCCTGCCAGTCAAATCGAGGGGTTGGTCTCCTGCCTCCATCCTGCACTGTTCTTGCCCCCGACCTCAGCCCATCGCTTGCCGGCTGTGGGTCTTTGGGAAACTCCCTACCACCAAGCTGTGGTAAAGGCAAACAGCATCTCCTGCTGCTGGATGGCCCTGTGCCTGAACTTGACCCCTAGGATGAGGGCTGGGGGGAGCAAAGCAGCTCCTCATGCAGGAGCGTGGGTTTTTTGGGGGAAGAGGAAACAGCTGTGAGGTGGGAAGGGGCATGGAAAAGCCCCTTGGCAGGGTTTGGTGACAGCAGATAGCTCCAGCAGCGCTGACTGCTCTTGATCCGACTGCAGGTTAAAGCAGAAAGCTCCCAAACTACCCGGTGATGCTGCAAGGACCAGGCTGACGGTCCTGGATGGCACTGTGAGGTGGCAGAGCCAGTTTGAAAGCCGCTGAGAGGGGACCGCATCCTGCAGCCCTGTGAGCTGAGCTGGGCACGCTCCTCCTTGGTGCTGCTGGTCCTGCCCGGCTCCCCATGGGATTGTGCGTGCACAGGTATGTCCTGTTTCCTTGGCAGGCCAGGCTGGTCTAAGCAATAATTTAACTCTGTCTTTGTTACTGATGTATTTTTTTTAGCGCTGTGTGTGTTCGTATGGCTGAAACCCACACCCTTGCTCTGGAGCCCTGCCCATCGGTACAGTGCAGAACCACAGAGGGCTTTTTGCTGCCTTTCACCCTCATGGCTGTGAATCTCAACAGACACCGGTTTTCCTCCCTTCACTAATAATTGATAGATTTGCCTCCCCTCTTTTTTTCCCCCCCTAAAGGAGGAACCCACGTTTTCCATCTTCATCCCTGATCTGAGATGATTAAACCTGCTCTCTGGTGCAAAGGGCTTGGAGCAGTCAAGGGAATCTGATGGCGTGAAGGAAAATAAAGCCCCCATCGGAGTCGGCACGTAAATATTTTACCAGGTTTATGGACTCCCACCAGGGATGGGAACACGCAAAGGCCACCTGCCCGGTGACCTTTCCCAGTGTTTTCCAGCCAGCCGTCCCCAGCAGGCGCAGGCTTCGCTCACCCTGCTGCACCGCTCCCTGTCGCAGCGGGAGCAGGGCAGGGCTCCCTCCTGAGCAATGTGGAGCTGGGAGAAAATGGAGGGGAGGGTGAAGTACGTGCTTGAATAAACCTTGCCTTCTGATCAGCCTTCAGTAGCGGTCTGTTAGATCTCTGGCCTCGAAGATAAGGCAGGGAGGGATGCCCTGGGGAGATGCTTTCAAATATATTTGTTCCTGTGGTGTGCTGAGCTGTGCTAACAGGAGCGTTGCCTCTGGGAGCTGTCGGTGGATTGGCGGCTGGAAAACCGGCAGGCAGAGCTGGTGGCTGTGGCGTGCTCACTGGGACACAGTTAGTGACCAAATGTCCTCATCTCCTGTCACCTCTTGGGGTGGGAAATGGCCTGTGCTACAGGTAATGCTTTCTGCTGAACGTGGTGCTGTGCATGCAGCATCTGCTGCTGATGCTGAAGCCTGGATCTGCCCAGCTTCTTTCATCGGATGCACTTGAGAGCTGGAGTCACAGCTCTCCTTTGGCAGGGTGTCATCAGGATTCTGTCTCCCCATGTGTCCAGGAAAGGCAGCAGGCAGCTGAAATTGCATCTCATCTCCTCTAACCCCTTCTGAAGCACCCCTGTCCCCAGGGAATGACCCCATCTCCCTGTCCCACTCTGCTGGACCACGTCTGCTTTCAGGAGGTCGTGGCCTCTCCTTGTAGGTAGCTGAGCGCCCGCTGGCCTGTCGGCTTGAAAGAAAAGCCTAAAGAGGGAGACTCAGATCTGTCTGACCGCATGGGGATGCTGAAGTCCTGCTCTTGGCAGTTGGAAGGGTTCGCAAGCGGAGGCAGCCACAAGAGAGGCGAGGGGACAGATGCTGCTGCTGGCCCGGGGCTCAGCAGAGCTCCCCACACCCCCCCTTTGCAGCCTCGCCTGTCCCAGCTCCGTGGGTCACAGCACTGTGGTGTAGAGGGCCGTGACCACCCGGCACGTTTGCCGGCAGCCATACCAGCTCGGGTGGCTGGGCAGGGAAGGAGGGTGGCCTGGCTGCGGCCACCTCGGGTCGCGGGTCCAGCCACCGTGACGGAGCAACCGGTCACAGCACCGTGCCCTCGTGTCATGGCATTCAGCGCGATGGAGCAGGGACGGGTGGTGGCAGGAGCAGAAGGGCTTTTCCTTCTGCGGCTGATGCCTCTATTGCTGCACGCAGGACCGCAGGGCAGTTTGCCCTGACTGCAGGCAGGAAGGTCTTTGCCTGGAGCAGGCAGCGTTTCTCACCATGACCTCAGCAAAAATCCCTGCTCAGGGATTTTTTAATTCCTCCCCGGTCCGTGGAGGGGAGTGGGAGGAAGCACAGCTCCCTTCTCGCTGCGAGGTGTTGCAGATGCTGGTGCTGGAGCCCGTCTCCCGCCTGTTTCCTCTTCCCACCGGCTGAGCACCACGGGACCTGGCGCTTGCACCCCGTAAATCACTCGGTCACTCATGATCCGCTCCAAATGCTGCTGCTCCAGGGCCGGTGGAGGGCTGCTTGGGCAGGGAGCCAGCGTGGCCCCCGCTCCCCAAGGGGTTTCCTAACACAACAGCCCCTCCTGTGTCCCCCAAAATAAGGGGGGGTACTCCTTGGGCTGACATGGATGTGGTCAGAACATCACCCGACACTGACCATGGTGGTGCCACTGCTTTGCTGTGTGGTGTCACTGCTGCTTTCAGTCTCCTGCCCTCAGCAGGGACAGGCACAAACCTGGCACCATCCCCCCTGGTTTGGGGGGGACGGAGGGGGGACACATCCGCTGAGGAGGAGGAAGGAGGGGTTGGGAGCAGGGCCATACAGCAGTGCCGCAGCTTCACGGATCTCATCCGGCAGTGCCGTGGGAAGTGTTTCCAGCTGCTTTTAAGATGCTCAATTCATCTCCTCCTCTGCTCTTGGCTTGCCAAATGGCTACAGGAGCAGGGCTGGCCCCGCTGGGCGGCTGAGGCAGACCAGAAGCAGCGGGTGCTGGGAGCCCTGGGGGGGGCTGGGGGAGGGAATTGGTTTTGATCGATTCAAGGCTGGTCTTAAAAGTCAGGAAGAGAAAAAAAAACTTCAGCGGTCTGGGGGAGGTGGGGGTATTTTTTTTAACCACCTGCCAGTGATGCAGGGGCAGGAAATAGGAGAAAGGTGAAAAAATAAAGGGGATGTGGGTGATGGCTGGGAGCTGCTTTGGGGGGGGGCTGCCCTGCGCACCCCAGCGCTGCGTCTCGGCCATCCTGCAGCCATCACTGTCTGCCACAGGGCTTTGCAGCCCCTTGCTCCGAGACAGACAATGCTCGTGGGGGATTTAATGGCCTCCAGCTGCACAGGGGTGGTGGGGTGCAGGTCCTGCCCCCCCGGGGACCCAGCACTCTCCTCTCCCAGCATTAGGACAGGCGACTCCCAAAGCTGCAGCTGGAGCTTTGTGTGCATTGCTCAGGCCCTGCCATTCGGCCTCTTTTATGTTCATTTCCCACAAATATTCCAGTTTGCTGGGCCAGAGCGGCTGGAAGTGGCGCTTGGAGCCGATTCACACAAGTTTCGTCGCTCCCAACGTCCCCTCCCAGCCCGAATCTCAAATATTTCTCGCCGGCGCCAGGATGGGTGTTCGTCCCATCGCCGCGCAGACACAGCTGCGCAGTGAGACGTCCCCCCGCCACAAAGCTCCCGTGCCGCGGCCGGGCTGGGAACGCAGCGATTCACACAAAGTCCAAGAGAGCGAGTGACCCAAATGCAAATTAAAACAAAAAAAAAAAGGAGGTGGGGGAGCAACAAAAAAAAGGACTAAACCAGCATGCTACTCTCTGCCCTCGATGCTGCAACCACCCAGGGATCAGCAAAGCCTTTAGCCGGGCACGGTGCCGGCGCATCCCTTGGGCATGATGGTGTCAACAGCAGCGGTCCCTACGTAACGGCAGCGTCCCCATCAAGCCAGGCTTTGCCCCCACCCCACCACCGGACACCAGCACTCCCCAAAAGGTACAGCCGCCTTATCAGCTGCCGCAAGCTGGTGAGAGTAAACAGGACGTCCCACAGCAGCGCCAGGGTGCAGATGAAAGCAGGCTGGCCTGATGAGCCCGCCAAGTATGCGAGAGCAGCAGGCTTTGCTTTTGTTTTCCTTTTGTTTATTAATGTGTGTATTTATTTACTTTTCGGCCCACGAGTAGGGAGGGAGGAGGGAGAGGCTGGGAGCCTGGTGTGGGACAAACCGGAGGGCTGATGCGCTGCCTGCACCCACTCCCGAAGCCTCCGTGGGATGATTTTTATTTTATTTTGTTTCGGTTTTATTTTATTTTATTTTTTAAGCCCCCTCCAGGTATTGCACCATACCCAGCACCACCACCCCCTCCAGCCTTTACCCCTGACAAGGGGCTCCTGCTCCTTGCAGCAGCATCCCAGCCCCATCAAATCATAGAACCATTTGGTTGGAAAAGACCTTTAAGATCATCGAGTCCAACCGTACCTGTCCACTACCAAACCATGTCCCTAAGCGCCTCGTCTGCCCGGCTTTTAAATACCTCCAGGGATGGGGACTCCACCACTGCCCTGGGCAGCCTGTTCCAGTGCTTGACAACCCTCTCCGTGAAGAAGTTTTTCCTAATATCCAATCTAAACCTTCCCCTGGCGCAACTTGAGGCCATGGCACAGCCCCTGGCTCCCCAGTCCCTCGGTGGATGCTTAACACAAGATTTGGGCTGTTTTGCAGTGAACAGGCTCCCTGCACCCAGCCCTGCCTGGGGCGAGATGGGTGCTGCCCTGTCCTGGCTGCATCTCTGCATCCTGCTCAGGGGGGGCCAAGGGGGGGGCCAAGGGAGGGCCAGCCTGCAGAAAGGGTGACGGCACCGCTGCCGGGAAGCGCCCGCGCTGCCGAAACCACGGCCCTGTGAGCAATAGGAAAATATGCGGGCGAGCGGCGGGTGGCACAGCTTCCTGCGCCTGACGCAGTTCCCCTTCGCTGACCCCGCACCGGGGGGGGGGCCAAGGGGCACCAAATCCTGCGCCCACCACGCAGTCCCTGGCCCCAGTCAACGTGTGCTGGGGAAGGCAGAATTGCTGCCCATCCTTCCCTTTCTCCGGGGAGCTTTTTGGGTACCTGTGGGTTTTTGGGGGGGCCAGGTCAGGGCAATGCTCAGTTCCCTGGGGCAGCAGCCAGAGCCTCTCCCCCCGCCCCCAGCAACCCAAGGGCTGCAGAGTTTGGGGGACTTTTGATTTTTGGGGCTGTCTGAAGGGTGTGCGGGTGTTGGGAGGAGGGGGGGGTGTTGCTTTAGCACACGCCGACTTCCTGCTAGGCTGTATTTTTAGCAAGGCCAACCCCTGATAACCGAGAGATTCAAGCGAAACTGTACAGTAAGTGTGCCTCGAAAAGAAAAAAAAAAAAAGATGCTGGGTATGGAGGAAGGTGGGGGGAGGAGAGGATGGCGCAGGCGAAAGCTGGTACCGGTGCGGTGCAAACAGGGCTGGTTTTAGGAGCGCGGCGGGGGGGGGGGGCAGATCTTACGCCATTGCCACCGCCCATGAAAGCTGGGGCTTGTTACTGGCAGGTGGGCGCTTGGTGTTGGCTAAAACGGCGGCGGAGAGGGCAAAGGGAGGGCTGAGAGGGAAGGGGCTCGGCCCCCCGCAGCCCCCAACCTTCCCACGCACACGCCTGCCCGCTGGCTGTTAACAGCACCCTGCTAACAACCGGCTCTCACCTCGCCCCCGCCACCCCAGAGCCTGGGAAAAACCATCCCCGAGGTGCCAAGCCCCGCCGGAGCCTTTTGGGGAGGGGAAGGAGAAGAGGAGCCTCGAGCCCTGGGATGCAAATGGCCAGCAGATGCCGGTACCCGTGGGAAAAGAGAGGGATGCAGGTGCAATCCATCCTCCGTGCATCCCCGAGAGCTTCGTTAGAGGCGATAACATCCGGGGGGAATGAGGGGTGTTCAGCACAGCCCGTCCACAAAGAGACGCCGGAGCCCAGGACCAGGTGACTGTGGTCAGCAAAAAAGCTGCTTTATTGGTGACGGCTCCCACGGGAACCCCGTGGCAGCAATCGGGTTCAAGTCCCTGAGAACACACTGTCCATGCTGGTTCCCCATCCCACATCTATTGCTTTAAACACATCCTAGTTACAAAAAGCAGAGAGTGACGTTCCAGATACTGGAACATATAAATTAAGGTAAGTGAGTTACAAGACATCGCAAATTTTTTTTTTTCTTTCTTAAACAGATTATTGGAAGGTTGGGGGTTTTTTTCTGATCCACAGAAAATGTATAAAAAGCATTTTAAAATCTACATATTTCTCAATGTGTTTTGTTTTTTTTTTTTTTTTTAAAAAAAGGCACAGTAAAAAAAATACTGGCGCAATAACATATTTACAACGCACCCATTATGGGCTATTTTCACTCAGCTTCGGGTTGGAAATGTTCAGCTCCGGCTCAGCCTGCTTACCCCAGGGGCGCAGGGCCGGCGGCGGCAGGCAGGGGGGACACGGGGGGACACGGGGTCCCTCTCCCTCCCCAGCTAAATCCCTCCCGGGCTCCCCGGCCGGGAAAGAGCAACGGCCAGGCTGGGAAACGCTGCCTGCCCACGGCAGGTGCCCATCCGGCCGGGCGCCTCTGGGGTGCTGCGGCCACCCCAGCAGCACCCACAGCCAGGCCAGGGCTGGAGGACACTCCAGCCCCACGGCAGCGGGGGGACACCCACGCAGCCCCCGGCCAAACCTTGAAGTGCTCCTTTGCAAAGGTGCGGGGCTGCCCATGCTCAGCCTGCCTGCACCCGCTGCCTGCGGCCGGCCTGCGAGCAGGCAGGGAGGCGGCACTGAAGGGAGACCCTGTACAAACACAGCACCCACGCCGCACCGGCGGCTCCGGAAAAGCCCTCCTCCCGCCCCCCGTATTTATAGAAAGTCTTTACATTAGTCTCTATAAATAGTGCATAGATCGATGCTGCCGGCAACAGTTCAGCCAGACGGGGGGAGCTCCGGGAAACGGAGCTAACGCCAACGGCGGCTCCCAGCCCACCCCACCGTCTCCCTCCAGTGCGGCCGTCGAGCACCCAGCAGCTTTGCAGTACCCTGGAGCAGTGTTTGCCATGGCCGGGAGGCCTCCCCTGCCCGCCAAGCCGGGGAGGAAAACTCGCCGGTGACCCTTCGTCTGAATGGGGAGCCGGAGCTTCGCTGCTGAGATTTTGGGGCTGGGAGAGAGGATGGGGCGGGTAAGGGGTTACGGGAGTGGGGAGGGGGAGGCACATACCAAAAAACTTAACATTTGAAAGGGAAAAAAAAAAGGAGAAGCAAGCCTGGGGGAGGCACAGCCGCGCAGCACCTGCGGTCGCTCCCCACGCATGGCGTGGGGCCCGCCAGCGCCACGGGGGTGCCCTAGGGTTAAGTGCTCAGGACCCGTCCCTCCCCGCAGTCCCAGACGGAGCGGGCAGCGGGCACGGGCAGCCGGGCAGGCAGGGCAGGCAGGGCAGGGGAGAAGGGGCCGCACAGCAGCCTTCAGTACACACACACACTGTGCAATACCACAGCAACGACGTCAGTCCGTCCGTCCGCCTCGCAGCAAGGCCGGACTGACACACCCGCACACAGGTCCCGCACGCCCGTCGGATACCGGGGAAATTCGGGACAAGGTTGGAGGGGACACACGTCTCTTAGTAAACCACGTTGGCGGGGCACCACGGCGTGTCGGGGTACAGCAGGCAGTGCACGGAGCGAAACCTGCGGAGGAGAGGAGCGATGCTGAGCATGGGGCAGCGGCGGCCCTGCGGCACCCCGGCTTGGGGGGCACAGAGTCCCCCCATCTCACCTGGATGGGTCCTCCTCGACAGAGAAGGCTCCCTTCATGTGGATGGAGTTGCGCTTGTTTTCGAACATGCCGTAGCTTAGTGTCACCTGGGGGGAGGAAACACAGGGGGGGTCAAGCAGCCGACATGGCCATGAGGATCAAGCAGGGGCACGGGGGGTGCTGCAAAATTCACCCCTTTTCCTACAGCCTCCGGTCACGCTCTGCATCACCCCACAGGGATGGGCTGATGGGGCTTTCCACCTCCGCTGACGTTTTGGAAGCACGTCAATCAATACCTTAGCTGCGATGCCCAATTTTTAGGTGACAACATGAAACCAGCTGACGGTACCGTCCACCCCAACCCCTCCATCCAGCCCAGGGCACCAGGACAGGGATACCTGTTTGTGGATCTCCGTCTTGGGCACCTGGTGGAGGTTCTCCAGGTGTGAGTGGAAGAGGTTGCTGCGGATGAGCTTCACCCCCAGCACGGACTCGATGATGTAGCCGATGGTGCAGTCGTCGGGCAGGCGGATCTTCTCCGCCGTGCTCATGAAGTGGCCCCCGCTGCGGGGAGACAGAGAGGAGCTGCAGAGGAGCAAAGCCTGGGGGGATGTGGGCATCCCATGGGGTCCGGGCTTGGCCAGTGGGTGCCCAGCTCTAGCTCTAATTAAAAGTCAATTAGACTTGGGGGAACTGAGGTCCTTCCCAGCCTGTTTCCAAGCCCCCTGCAGAAACCCCCAGCAAGGCAAAGAGAGCAAGGCGGTAGGACACGGTCCAGTGTCCATCCCCAAAGAGGTTGTCACCGCTCTGTGCCCTGCTGGGACCATGATGAGCCCCACGGGAGAGCAACGCCAACACTCTTACCTGGCCCACGGGCTCATCTTCAGCGCCAGCCCCCGGCTGATGCAAAACCCTGCTCCGCCCGTGGCAAACCAGAAATGCACAGGGTGCTGCAAGAGAGGGGAAGCAACGGCAGTGAGACCTCCTCCCGCCGACCGGGGAGCAAACCCCAGCCCAAATTAAGCCAGTCCCAACCTGTCTCCCCCCCTCACCATCTTGTTCTCGCTGATCCTCTCCGTAGCCTGGATGGGCCGGTCCAGGCTGGGCTTCCCAATGTAGATGTCCTGCGTGTGGGGGTAGCTGGAGAGCAGCTTCACCAGCGTCCGCACGTTCACATAGTTGTCGTCATCCACATGGCAGAACCACCTGCGGTGGCAGCAGTGTCACGGCCGGGCCAGGGCAGCTCCCCAGACCCCACGCTGAGATATGGCCCCAAAAACATGAATGGCGTCTGCCTACACCATCCCCCTCCTCGCAGCCCCGACGTCCCCCACGGCAGCCCCGGGCGCTGCTTACTTTCTGCCGGACTCGATGAACTTGTCGTACTCCACAGCCATCTTGCAGGACAGGGCCTGGCGGCTGTGGGCAGCCGAGCAGTTGGTGTTGATGACGTTTCCTGCGGGAAGAGACGGGGGTCAAAGCCTGGTGCTGGGTATCCCACACCTCCCTGCTCGCTCGAACAGCGATGCTTCACCACGCACATTCCAGGGGCACCAGGGGGATGGAAACCCCACGCACCATCCTGATGCTCGGTGGCCTCTGTGCCACCCATCGTTTTGGGCAAAGAATGAATTTTTGGGGAATGGCTTTTGGGTCCCTGTGAGATAAGGGAAGGGATGAGCAAGGGATGCAGGTGCAGCAGATGCACCGGGGTTGAGCCGTATCCCACATGCTATGCATGACGCTACCCTACCTCACCTTCCCCATCCCCGGGCCATGCACCAGCCACCTCGGGAGTGAGGGGGTGTCCGTGCACCAGCTTCTCCACCCAGGACACGATAGCCAAAATCCTGCCCTATTCCCACTGCCTTTTCCTGGCCTGAAAAGGAGCCATTTGCACAGGGAGAACAGACCGAGCTGACCCTGGCCCCGGGGAGCGGCTGCCAGGGAAATGCTCCCATGAAACCCTGGCTGCGTTGCCCCTCAATCTCAGCTCGCCCCAGGGACAAACTGGTGCAAAGGCACCCCCCCATTAGCATGCTCCCCAGCAGCATCATGCAGGAGATGGGCTGGGCTGACTGGGAAGGAAACCCGTCCCCAGGTGGGGCTCCCAGGCAGAAGGTGTTTTAGGCACCATCAGTGAAACAAATTGCCTCGTTCTCAGCCCAGGTCCCTATGGCGAGGGCTCCTGAGATTAGTGTCTAACCGGTGGCATTTTGCCCATTTTTTCGGAGTTCCCGGGCGAGGCTCCACGCCAGCCATGCTCCCCAGGTCGGGGCTCCTCAGGGAACCTGGCCAGGTCACGTGTGCAAAGGG
The DNA here is from genome assembly GCA_013401315.1 of Balaeniceps rex. Classification (NCBI taxonomy): domain Eukaryota; kingdom Metazoa; phylum Chordata; class Aves; order Pelecaniformes; family Balaenicipitidae; genus Balaeniceps; species Balaeniceps rex. The sequence goes on from VYZW01000038.1 coordinate 22,726, forward strand.
ACAAGAGCCACGGACTCACGTGCTTGCTTCTTCAGCTCCTCATCCTCCCCATCCGTGAAGATGAAGGTCTGAAAGAGAAGATGAGGCACCTTTGAGGACTGAGGAGTCCAGGCCACACAGCTCTGGACACCACCCAGCATGGCTGGACAGCGCTGGGGATCGGTCCCGCTGGGGTGCTGGTGGCCACTTCTTCCTCCTCTCTAAAACCCAGAGCAGCACCAGAGAGCCAGGCAAACCTACGGCACGCTCCACCTCAGACCAAGAAGGGTGCCAAGCCGTTCTGGCAGGACATGGCACACAACGCCGTGCCTTACCGGGGTGCAAACCCCAGCCCCCTCCAGCACCCATGCTGAGCATCCCCAACCTTTTCCGCAGGGCAGCAGCAGGCAGGAGGATGTGGGTGAAGGCCATCTCCAGCACGAGGTGGGTGCGCAGAGAAGAGTGGGTGCAGAGTGCGGCTCGATCTGAGCAGACACTTCAGACTTTAGCCGGCGTGGCTGGCATGTGCGGCCGGGGATGACAAAGCAGCCGCCCCGTGGCTCTCCCGGCCCAGGCAGGTGTGTTTGCCCATGGCACCGGCTGCCAACCGCGTCCCCACCTGTGTCAACAGCATGTGGCTGTCCCGGCCACTTGCACAACACCCCCACTGCCCCATTCCCCGTCCCCTCCCAGGGTGGCTGAGCCAGTGCCACTGGGTGCCTCGCGCCAGCCCCAAGGAGGGGACCGTCCCTCGCTGCCTACCCCAGCACGGTCCCCGCAGTGCCAGGCAGCAACCTACCTCCTCCCCGGGCACCCAAGCTGCCCGCCCGGCTGCACTCCTCTATTTACACAGCTAATTCCTGGCATATGCCGCCCGGGAAGGAGGATTGGTGGGGGCTGCTGTTGGCTTGGGATTTGGGGAAGGGCGAGAAGCAGGAGGAGAGAGCAGGGGGTGGGAAAGGCATCGCCATCAATCAGCGGGCAGCAAACAAAGCTGGAGGAGAGAAACCACAACCAGCTGCCAAGCGCTATTAAAAACCAGACGTGCACAAAAGGGCAAAGGAAGAAAGACAAAAGGGCTGGGGGGGGAGGCAGGAGGCGGCAGAGGGGGGACGATGGAGCCCGAGCCCTGGGGATGATGAATTACAAGTGAGCTGGAAATTGGGTGCCACCCCGCAGCCGGCCGGCCCCGGGAACGCGCTGGGGTTTTGTGGTTTGTTTGAGGAGGTGGGTACAATGGCTGGGTTGACTTTACTCAGCAGAGGAGAGTTAAGCGGGCAGCGGCGGTCATTAGCATACAGCTGCGCTGGTTAACCCAGCCGGCCGGTGTTTGCTCAGGTCCCGAGCGGGGAGGCTGGTGGGGAGAGCCCAGATCTGCAGGAAGGCTGAATGGGAGGGGAGGAGGGCGCGTTCCTGGGGACGGGGCTACAAGTGACCTTTTGGGCTTGAAAAGGAGAAAAGGAAAAGGAAAAAGAAAAAAAAACAATAAGGATGAAGAAGGTGGGAAGGCAAGTTCTCAGAAATGCACAGCCCGCCACGCGGCCCTGCTTTTGGGACAGAGGTCAGCCCCCCATGGGTCAGGAAGGCTGTGAGCAAAGGGTTAGGGGATGGGGGACCCTCTGATGAGGAGGGGACACCCAGGGGACAGGGACCTTAGCCCATCCGCTGCAGGGCCAAGGATGCCCATGGTCATCGTGGCCCTGGGACACGTGTCACTGCTGGGGTGGGACAGGATCAGTGCTGTGCGTGGAGGAGGAGGACATCACCCCCAACCAGTGCGTGGTCCAGCCAGCACCTTGTCCCCATTTCCCCCAGATGCTCAGGGAGGGGTCAGGCGGCTGCTGGGGGTATGAGCTGACCCAGGGCAGGGGGACACCATTCAAGATGACCCCATCACAAGCTCTTTCTCATCCACCCCAAGACACGTGGTGCCCTGGTACACCCCGCCCAGGCTCCAGCTCTGCCGGAGGGGGACAGGGGAGGTGGGGGACACACAGCCTCCGCACAGGCGAGACAGAAAATGTTTGCTTGATTAGCTCAGAAACGCCGTCCAGCAACTGTGCCTTCAGCTGCTCCAAAAATAACCCCGCAACTAATCCTCCGGCTCGGCCGCTATAAATAGACCACAGGGACAATTGTTTATTATTCGCCCGCACCGAAAGGCTTCATCCTAACGAGGCATCTTCCCTCTGGCCTCTCCCCACGTACATCCCCCTAATTTTCCTGGTGCGGGTGGACCAGGTGGCACCTTGGGTACCAGGACAGGGGCACACAGCCCTGCAAGTCACCTCGCAGGGGCCATTGGAGCCTCGCAGGTTCCCCACCTCCCTTCCCAGCCCCAACACAAAATACACTTAAAACTAAAAAAATTAAAGCCTCTGTTTTTTAATTAATTTAATTAATTAGTCTTCATTTCTTTGGCGGGGGGCGGGGGCTGTGCCCTTTCTGCTCAGCCCCCTCACCCCGGGGCTGCAGGGGAGAGGAGATGAGGTGCCAGCTGAGCCTGGGAGGGGAAAGGCCAGGAAAGGATGGGGACGAGAAAACCCCATGTTGGTGTGAGAAGGAAAAACCATGGATCAGCCTTCGGCATCCCCAATGCAGGGCACTGGGCAGCAGGGCAGCGCCCGGTTTGCAGTGGGGCGAGTGGGATGGGACATGGTAACTGAGCTGTCACCTACCAAGCCATCATCTCCAGACCCACAAGCAGCAGGCCCAGTCCCCCCACCCCTCTCCCAGGCAGAAAGCAGCCAAAGTCCTTACACCCGCTGCCCTCCACCTCTCCCCTACTTGGCCCCCATGCCAGCCGTGGCACTGAGGGGTGCCAGGACCTCTTGGGCCCCCCCACAGTAACTTTTCCTGCGGGGTGCAGGAGAGGAAGGGCCCGCTGCCCCCCCCAGCCCCTGCAGGAAACCTCATTGTTCTCAAAACTGCAGCTTCAAGAAACACAGGATGCCAAATCCCTCCTGAACAATAGCTGCCACCGCTCCACACAGCCCTGCACAATGCGCGGCCCCCGTGTACGGGGACCGAGGGGCACCCAGGGTCCCTACGGCTGGGATGGGGTCACCCCCCCGCAGCTGCCTGCAAGGAGCCAGGCAGCGGCCGGCAGCCTCCCGCCTCCTCCTCGCCCTTGGGGAGGGCCCGCTGTCCCCCTCCCCTTCGTTTCTCCTTTCGTGGTGACTCATTTCCCCCTCCAGCAACCGAGCTCGTGGGTCGCTCATGGCTGGGTGCTGCGCAAGGCGTCCCACCAGCTGAGGCCACCCCGGGGTCATCCTGCCCTGCACTGTGGTGCCTGGCCGAGCGGCCCAGCCGGCTTCCCCGGGTGACACGCGCTCAGCAGACCCTGAGCCCACCATCGTCCCCACCTTCCCCAGCAGCAGACGCACCAAAAAGGGGAACCTCGGCCAGGCTGGCACCCCCGTGACCCTGCGGTGCACAAATCCTGCCCTCGCACCATGTCTCACTTCCCCGTGCTGGGAGTGGATGGAGCACCCCGGCACCCACCTACGCAGCACCTGGGGGGGGCTGCACCCCGTTTCACCCCAAGGACAAGGGGGAAGCAGCCACCCCGCTTGGGTGCAGGGGGAAGGAGGCAGCAAAGAAGTGCTGGGGCAGGGGGGGTGGCTCAGCCTCCAGCTGGGCAAGGAGCTCCGGGGAGAGGCGAGGGTGCTGCCGGAGCAGGTCCCTGCCCAGCATTGTGTCCCCAGCAGCAGATGTTTTCTCTCCAGCCTGTGGGGGTTAGGAGGGAAAATCCCCACCCCGCTTCAACGGGTTGGGAGCAGCGCGATGGCAGTGTCCCTGCGATGGCAGCGTCCCCACTCCCACACGGTGGTGGCTTTCCCCAGGACTGGAGGGGTCTGTGCTGGCACAGGGGTCCCAGGGCCGGGACCCACAGAGGCGGGGAAGAGGCTTGCAAGGCCGCGGGCCCTTCCTCCCCCCGCTCCTTTCAGCAAGAGGAAGAATCCTCTGCCGTAATTTTAAATGCTATAATTTTTTAATAACCTCCTCGCAAACAATGAGCTCATTGTGCAGCCAGGGTCCCCCACCCTCCCGCCTGGCGCTCCACGCGCGCCGCTCACCGGCTCCGGGGCTTTTATGGACAAGGACAGCAGCATCGCTTGGGGCAGGCAATCAAGGGGCCCCCACCCCCAAAAACCACACAGGCTGCCCAGGGAGGGACCCTCACACATGAGCCGAGTTCAGCCGTGCTCAGCAGGCCCTGGCGCACAGCCCAGGGCTGGGGGGAGGCAGCTGCACCATGGAGCTGGTTTGGGATGAGCAGCCCCCCCAGTCCCAGCTGCTCCGGTGGAAGCCTAAGTGGGACTCGCGTGCCGGCACACTCCGCTGCGGCCTCCCCAAGGATGGGGACCCTGGCCAAGGTGCTAGAGAAATCTGGGAGCCGCCATCAGAGGAGCGTGCTCTCTGGAAGACAAACCCATTCTCTTTGCCCCGAGAGCAGGAATTTTTCAAAGCCTGCAATTATCGCACCGAGCTGGAGGAAGCCAGCGGATCCCACGCTGGCGGGATGGCAGCCCAGCCCAGACCCCTTGCAGGCACCTCTGCGTGTGCCGAGCCGCCCGGCCGCCTTCGGGGTGCCCCGGGGACAGGGGACATTTCTTATGCAACTCTGCCACTGCAAATCAGCCGACTCAGCAGGAAACCAGTGGGTTTGGACTTGCTCCTGTCCAGGATTTCTGCCTAATGGCCATTTTCCTCCCCCCTCTCTTTTCTTTCAAGTGCAAAGTTTCCCCAGACTGCACTCCAGCATCCTAAAGATACTGAGACAGATGGAAACTCTCCCCAAAGCAAGGAGGGGAAAACCCATAACTCTCCTCCAACAGCAGCTTGTCCAGCCTGGATTGTGCAAGCCGGGGAGCAGATTTAGAAGGGAATAGGGATCTGCCCTCATCGTGCTGAGAGAAGCAGGAAGGAGAAGTGGATGCCCTGTTGCAGGGTCTTGGAGGGGACAGAGGGCAGGAAACAGGGACAGCAGTGGGCAGAACAAAGAGCAGCCAAGGAAGGACACAATAGCTGTTCCCCCTATCTGCCAGGGTCCAGCCTGGAGTTACCTGCTCGATTTAACCCCTTCTTGCCAGTGCCTGCATCCCTCCTTCCCAGAGAGCTGCCTGGCTAATGAACAGCCAAGAGGGAGGTTGGGGTTTGATTCGAGAGCAGGGTCAGGGGAAGGTGAGACATGGCATCGGGCATGGGGGATTCTCAGCCCTTGGGCAGGAACTTCCCTGTGTTGGCGAGGTAGCACATGAGCCCGAGAGCCGTTAACGAAACAAGAGCGAGAGAGGGACAGGATGAGCAGAGACGGGCCTGACTCAGACCAAGACAGACGTTTGAGCAGAGGCAGCGCCCTGCTGTCACCAAACCATCCTCCTGGGCCAGAAACCGCGGGGCCAGGCAAGGAAGGGATGCAGGAACCGCACAGCCCCCCTGGAGAGGGAAGCAATGGAGAGAAGCCCCATGGCACCAATCCTGCACTCTGCAGGTGAAAAAAACCCACTTGATGCCAAGTTTGGGGGAGCCTAGGGTGCCCCAAAGCTTCCCAGAGCCAGCGGCCAGGTCAGCATGGGAAGACTGGAGCCAATCGCCACCAGCAGTGTGGGTTCATCCCCTCTGCCTCCATACGTCCCTCCCCAGCCCTCGCTTTGCTCCGCAGGAGTTTGCGCCGCCTCCAGCTCTCTCGGCAGCTCCTTGTCCTCAAGTGCTGTACAAGAGCCGTCACTCAGCGGCTTGGCTTGTCAGGCGGGCACCTCGCTGGGCTCCAGCCCCCCTGGCTTCATGGCCCTCATCTCTAGGCAACCTGACCTGGACACCGCCGGCTCCGGCTCCCCCGTTCCCATGGAAAGTGCCACACAAGAGGCTGCGAAGCCTTTTCTCTGCGCCAGGAGAAAAGGGGCTTTGTTAGCTTGCCCAGGGGGACAGCGTGAGAGCCGAGCCTCGGGTCTCTGGGAATCCAAACGGACAAACGAAGCACAACAAAAAAAAAAACCTAAAAGAAAGCCCGAGCTCACAAGGGAGGGAAAAAAAAGAGCAGCCATTCCCAGGATCATCTGTAGGTGCTCAAAGAGCATTTCCCCCCACCACCACTCGCCACCCCCTCGCAGTGACAGCAGAGCATAAAAGAGGTTTCCATTAAATAACTGTACCAGGGAGAGACGGCAGAGCCACTGCCAAGCCCAGGAGACCTGAGCAAAAAAAAGGGACAAGATTCACAGGGGGAAAAAAACAAGTAAGATAATACTTGGGGTAAGTTGCAGGAGCCAAGACCCCACAGGGCCCAGCAGACTCAGGTGTGGGAGGCAGGGGCAGGTCGGTCATCCCCCGCCCCCCCCAGCCACTCCTGATTTCCAAAAAAACAGTTTGCAAGCAAGATTCCAGGCCAGAAGGAAACACGTGAAGACAGTAGGATGGAAAGGTTAGGACCAGACATAACTTACTTGGGAAGCTGTCTAAGGATAGCAAAAGTATCTTAAGAGCAGATGGCAAGGCACATTTCCTAAGGAAACAGGTTTGGTTTTTTTTTTTCCTTTTCAATTTTGCTTCAGTACTTGAAGGACAGAGTAAGGGATTGCCAGGGCTCTGGGCAGGACATCAGTAAGGTCAGGAATCCGACTCGCTGTGGGTGAGCCAGAGCAGACCTGCAAGAGCCCCAGCCACTCCAGTCCTGCCCAGTTCCTGGCAAAGGGGACCGAGAGCCTTGGCACATCCCAGTGGTCTCCCAGCCCTGGGCTGCTAAACCGGGCATCCCTGGGGTAACCCAACTGCACGCACCTCGTGGGGCCCTGCCAAACCTCATCCACAGCCGGGCCCTGTAGCCCAGGGGAGCACCCGCAGGGACCTGACCCCACATCAGGCACCAGTGGATTGGGTTGCATCCCTACACCGTGCCTCAGTTTCCCCAGTGGAAAACAATTCGGGGGAAGCTCTGCAATGGGAGCCGCTCAGCAGGAAGGAACAACATTTTGGGGGGCTGCCGAGTGCGAGGTGCCCAGGTCAGGCTCCCTCCATCACTCACCCATCCCAAACTTACCCTGCAACACTGCATTTCACCCTCCCAAAACCACAGCTAGCTCCAGACAGCCTCAAAAGAAGCCCCTATTCAGCGATATAGGGGGAATGGAAAGGAGAGGTGGCATTTGCCAGGCCACAGCACCCCACGGACCCCGCCCGGCGAAGGGCCGGGACCGCGGCTGACACGCGTGGGCTGCAGCCCAGCCGGCGCCGCTCCATCCCGGCCGGCGGCGGGGACCGTCCCCATCCCCGTCCCCTTACCATGTCGCGGTTGCGGGAGATCCAGGTGTCGAGCAGCAGCTCTAGCCGCGCCTTGTGAAACTTCTTGGTGGTCTTGACGGCGATGAAGACATCGCGGGGGGAGATGTCCTCTGCCGGCGGCCGCGGGGGGCTCGGCGGGGCGGCTGGCATCTCCCGCCGGGCTCGGCTCAGCCGCCCGAAGTAGTCAGCGAAGCTGCGGAGACCGGGGGGGCCCTGGGCCGCCGGAGGGGCCGCCGCCGCCCCCAGGCTCTGCAGCGCCCGCTGCGCCCCGCCGGCCTCCC
>VYZW01000038.1:30345-105381 GCA_013401315.1 Balaeniceps rex
GGGGCCGCCCCCACGCGGGGCGTGGGCAGCGCGCGCCCGGCCCTGACCGCAGCCTGCCCGCTCCCGCTCCGTCCCCCCGCGTCTTCCCCTACACGCGTCCCGCCCGCCCCTTGGCCCCGGCCCGCCTGGCCCCGGCCCGCGGCCGGCCTGTGCCCTGCCTGGCCCCCGCTCAGCTCCTGCCGGTGCCCTGCCTGGCCCCCGCTCAGCTCCTGCTGGTGCCTCGCCCTGCCTTGCCCACGGCCGGGAGTGCGTGGCAGGGCGCAGGCAGGCTGCCTGCTCCTCCTTCCCTCCCATCGAGGCCCGGGGGATGGTGGGCAGGGTGCAGGATGGGGGTACGCCGGTCCCTGCAGCCCCCAGCATGCCGGGGAGCATCGCTCACTGCTTCATGGGCAGCAACGGGCACGTTCCCCCTCCCGCATGTCCTGAGCTGTCATTTCACAGAGCCCTGCACCAAGGTTTTCTCACAGACGTGTCCAAGAGGTTACCAGAAAGCTGACCAGCCTGACCAAACTCCAGGCAGTTTCCCATCAGTCTCTTCTGAGGCCAAGCATAATTAAAAAAAAAAAAAACAAACCAAAAAACCCACTACAGTCCTCTCACTTATACCAAGCTCCAGTCTGGTGGGTAAATCTGGGAACAGGGTGCTGAGGGGTCTGTTCCCATCCCTGCTCGGGGAGACCTGGACATGCTCCCAGACCTGGCTAACCTCGGCCTGGGTGCAGCACCATGCTTTGGAGCCAGTGCTGATGGGCAGCCCCGCGGTGCAGGGGTGCCTGAAAATATACACGATACAGATGCCAAGGAAGCCCCCCCAGTGATTGCTAACCATGATAACGATGCCTTGTTAAATGAGACGCCGTTTTTCCGGCCAAGCAGTGGGAGAAGTGGCGGATGGGAGGGAAAACTGGGTTGAAATCTGGTCCTGGATGTGCCACCAACCTGCTATTTTACTGACGCCAAACCCCAGGGTCTCTTTTCTCCCTTATCCTCCCGCTCTGCAGGCAGGGAGCTCTTAGGGTTTTCTCTCCCAGCGTGTGCGCTCTTACAGGGAGGCGGATTTGGGTTTGGGCCTGGGCTGCAATGTAATGCCATAATCAGGGGCTGCTGCATTTTTGGGCAGGGACCTTGTCCAACTTGCATTTTTCCTGCTGTCACGTGCTCCATTCATCTCTGGCACTTGATAAACAATACCATAATACCAGGCAGGACGAAGCAGGGAGGCTGCTTCCTCAGGCAAGCCCCAGCGTTTGCCTTCTCCTGATTTTAGGCTATACATTCCCCTGGTCAGCCCTTGAACCATGGCCCCGGGCTAGAAATGCTCAGGGAGGCTGTGGACACGGGTTTGGTTTTGCACAGCACTGCCCGTGTCTGGGGAGAGACCTGTGCTGCCAAAGAAGCCTCCCATAATAAAAGAAAAAAAAAGCAGTTAGACCGTACAAACACAGGAACTGAATCCCACACTCCCCACTTCCCGCTATTGCTGCAGAGTCCAGCCTTCCAGTCTCAATTTTTTTCAGGCGCCCTTTGTCTCCAACCCAATGGCACAGCAACCACGGCTCGAGAGGCAGCTGAAAAGCCCGATCGGCAAAACTCTGAATGAAGAAAGAGCCCCTTTCTCCGGGAGCCAAAAGGGGAGGAAAGGCACTTTTCCCCCGACCAGCTGCTTTCCCGCTCCCGCAGCCTCGGCGCTGGCCGGGGACACGCGCCGCGGCCAGATGTTGGGGTCCCGGCCGGCGCCGTGGGGCGAGTGACAATACGGGCTCTGTGTGCTGCTGGCCCCTGAGCGATGTGGCGGGGTCTGCAGAGCTGCCGTGCCACTGCCAGCACCGGCGCAAGGGCTCTCCCGGCACCCCGGTGCTGCCTGTAACCCCCCTCCCGGGGCTGGCACTCGGCTCAGCCCGGCTGCCCAGGGTGAGTGAGCCGTGGCGGCAAGGGGAAGCCATTCTTTTGGCAGCTTTGTCCCGCCAGAGTGATACTCCCCCGGGATCAGCCGTCCGCTGGCCTCGTCCCCACAGGCTTCTTCTCCAGGCGCCTGGCCTCCTGGCTCAGCCCTCACCCACCACACTGACGTCCCCAGTGAGGCACTGTCCCTCTTGAGGAAACGGTGGTGGGGTAAGTGGTTGCCCTGCTTACCCCTTGGTGGGCACAGGATGGTACCCAAGGCGTGAGGAGCAGGAGGTTGCCCCAGCGGGGATGCTCTCAGGAATGCCCTCTGCCCCGTTCATTGGCATTCAGCCACCCTTCTGGGTACAAAGAGCCTAACCCTAACCAGGGTGGCCCCAGTGCCAGAAAAATTTGGGTGCTCTGTAAATACAAGAACCAGAGAAGAGGCACAGTCACGTCTGCTCTGCAGGTGGGATGCCAGGGCTGGACCAGGAGTGGCGTCTCACTTCCTCCCCCAAAAGGGATCCCATTTTGGATGCAGCCCATAACTCACCCCTCTGAGATGTCGCAGGGCTCTGAGATGTCGCAGGGTGAGCCCGGCTGTGGCTGTGGAGTGGTGGTGTGCTCCCGGCTCTGCCCAGCCTCAAAGGGATGGGTGTGAGCCAGAACCTGCTGCCCAAGTCCCCCATATCTCAGGGATATGCCCTCCGCAGAGGAACCCCACCAGCTCATTCCCACTGCAAATTAACGTCACCGAAATCCCATACTGGTTTTCCACTGGAGCTGGCTGGATTCAGCCCCACACCAACCCAGGGCCGGGGCTGCACGTGGGGCATCTCCCTTTCAGCCGTACCGCGATATTAGGTCAGTTTAAATTGGTTTAAACCCTTCACATCACCCCCGCTCACAGCCTGACCCCAGCGCTCAATAGGTGGTCCCTAAGAGGCTCCCAGGTTCTCAGGGCTGCTAAAAATGGTTAGTAAATCCCCAGTAATAAAGTGTTCAGGTCATCCGAGAGAAACACTGCGCTCAGGCTGCAAAGCCGCATTGTCCGCCCGGAACGATTTATGCGCTTCGTCAGACAGGGGTTAAAAGCTCTGTCAGGTGCCAACTTTGCCGCCATCGTATTGTTGTGGGTATTTAACGGGGTTCGGCCCCGACGCACAGCCAGGCGGCCGCTGCTCCGACCGCACGGCCGAGGTGTGCGAGGGAGACGTCGGAGGAGGGCGGCCCGGGAGCTGGATCCTGCCCGCAGTCCCCCTCTCACCCCCCGCTTTTTCTTTCTGGGATTTTCTGAGAGCACAAAAGAGACTTTGCATCAATTACTGGTAGGAAAACGGCAGCGCCCCGCGGCAGACTTCTGCGCTCCTCGGCCGGGTTTGGTTAACTTCCCATTGTCTGACTGGCTCCGCTATTAGGGCCAGTGCCAGGGCTCATTTTTTTCACCTATTGGGTTTTTTTAACCACGCTGGGAACACAAAACCTTCCTGCCCTTGTAGCAGAGGGTCCAGCAGTGCCATCGGGGTGGTTGCGGAGAGCGGAGGACATCGGTGCCTCAGCGTCCAGCACCCAAACCTCCCGCAACGGGTGCTCACGATGCATCTCCTGATGCTGAACTGTCCCCGTCCCCGCTGTCCCCCAGTGTGCTCCAGCTCTGGCACTGCTCTACACCGGGACCTGCTGCAAACGCCATCCACCCTTCGTGGCCTCAGACCCTACATGGCTTTCCCCCTCCACCTCGGGGGACTGCGGGTCCCCTCGGCGGGGCAGGGGGGACACGATGCGATCCGTGCAGGGCACTTTGAGATCCCACGGGGCCGGGGGGCTATACAAATGCAAAGCGTTATTATTTTCCCGGGGCTGAAGCAGAGGCCTGAGAAAGGTTGAGCGAGAGAGGCAGCGAGCGGGGAACAGCGGGGGATTTAGCTCCTGAAAAGGAGCCGGGGAAAAAAGCGGGCGAAGAGCTTCATTGTGCGCTGGGCAGAGGGGGTCACGAGCAAGTTAAACTGGTTAATGTATTGGAGCAGCTTCCTCCGAGCTGCCGGGAGCAAGCAAAGCCCTGCAACAAAAGGCCGAGGGAGCATTCTTGCGGGGAAAGTGGGCTCTCTTTAAAAGGATTTGATTTCTTTTCTGTCAGTTGAATGGAATTTGGTGGTGACTCCTCCAGGTCTAAGAATTTGGGGCTTTGGCAGTGGCAGTGGCGGGAGGGGACGGTCCACGTCCCCCCTCCTCGCTCCCGCATTCTTCTCCATCTCCAAGCCCACTGCCCCCAGATTACAGCCCCCGGTGTTGCGGGGGGAGAGGGGCTTGGGGAACACAAGTGGCCCCGTAGATGCACTGATCCTGAAAGAAAGCGAGGGGCACAGGGCCGTCCCCCCCCAGCCTGGTTTCTCATGCTCCCTATTCAGCCCAGGGGAGGGGAGGTAGATGTGGGGAGAGGGGAGGACAGTGGAGCGGCCGCTGCTGATTTAATGCCTCTCTTGGGGCTTCGCGGTGAGGTGGATCTCAGGGGGGTTTCGGCAGTGTAAGGTGTGCGAGGGGAGCTTTCCGATCCTTCCTTTGGGGAGTGAATTTTTAATGTTAAAATCGTGGAATGAAGGTAAAAACAGGAGGGAAAGGGAACCTGAACTAGCGAACCAGCTGGATCCGACCCCGCTTTCCCGCAGCCTGTGCACCTATCTCCTCCCAACAGCAGCTCCTGGGGCAGACCTGGCCTTACAGACCTGGCTGTCCCACCCCAAAATCCCCTGGCTGGCAGGTAGGAGCCCCCTGCTCCTCGCAGGGGCATGGAGGGGGGAACTGCTGCCGGCCAGGGATGCTGGGCTGGGCTGGCGGCAGGCTGTCTCCAGCTTCAGGTCTCTCATTTGGTATTGACCCTGACAGCAAACCAGGGAGCTTTAGAGCTGTCCTGGGCTGGAGGCTGGCTGTCACACACTGCTTAGATTTAACTGGCAGTGTGGGTTTGGCGTGGTAAAAGAAAATAATTAATTATGCAGAGCTTAAGTGACTCATGGCCCTGCACTGCACAAGCTATTGCAGAGCCAGAGCCTTCAGCAGTGGTCAGCTAGGTGGACGGACAGACAGACAGAGACGAGTGAGGCAGCAGGCTCCCACCAACTGTGCCCAGCTCTCTGTGCCTCAGTTTCCCAAGAGGCGACGCACCTCCAGCAGAGATCCCATGGTCCCTGTCCCCTGGGCAGCTGCCTGTTCGGGAGGTTGCCTTAAGGGCTGTCCATGAAGCCTGTACGTGTCTGTCTGTACAGGCAGGGCCAGAGCACAACAAGCTGAGATCACGGTTTGCTGCAATGATGGCCAGCCTGTCCCAAGCTCCTTCCAACCAGAGGTGGGGTCAGAGGAGCTTGCAGCTTTAATTTCTGACCTCTCATTCTTTCTGGCCCCCAAGTTTTTCACATTCCTGTCCTGAGCTGTCCCTCTCCCCACTGCCTTTCTGAAGATGAGCCAGAAGCTGATGTCAGGGGAATCATTTAGAGATTACCCCAAGGAGGGCGCAGGAGTCAAGCCTCATACTGGGCTGGACTGGGCTGGATGAAGGCCCAGTGAACCCAGTGTCCCATCCCCAGCAACAGAAGAACAGGAGTATACGGAACAGCAAATAAAGGGGGGCTGCTCCCAGACCCCATCCCAGTCAAGCCCGGCACTGTCTTTGGCAGCCACCGCTGTGGGTCCTGTGCGAAGGGAGCGGAGGCAAGAACCGAGGCAGGCAGCAAGCGGGAGGAGGTGAGGTCTGGCCCCAAAATGCTGCACCTCAGCCCAGCTTAGGGCAGAGCCCAGCTGCGCCCAGCTGTGCCAGCAGCCATGGGCAAGAGCAGTGCCGGGACCCTCCTTGCTGGGGACAGCCCTGATGCTGCATCGGGGAGCTGAGATGAGTGCAGGTGGCTGCTTGCCCCCGGGGCTCCCCTCCAGCTCAGCACCTGCCTTAATAACTCCCCTAAATCTCCTGCTTTAAGGTCCACGTCTGATGCAGTGGCTGGCCCTCCCCCATGATGGGACACCGGCCACTCCTTTCCTGCCCACAGCTACCTACAGCTCCAGGTCTCCAAAATGTCCCAGGGAAAAGGAGCTGGGGAGAGGATCGGGGCCGCATTTTAAGTCCCTGCCTGGACCTGAGCATCTCGGTGCCCGCAGCTCTCCCTGGAGCAGCGATAGCTCCCGCAGCTGCCTGCGCACACCCTCTGCATCTGACCCAGATCAGGTATGTGTGTCACCCCGGCCCCCATGCGCTCCTGCCAACACTATTGCCAAACGCTGGCTGCCCCCAGGGAATTTGGTGTCTCTCTGGGCCCCCACAGCTTCTTGGCTTCTTACTTGCCCCTAGGGTGTCCCGATGAAGTTGCTGAGTGGTTTTTCAAAGGTAGGTCAGCGAGGCAACATTCACCCACCACTTCCCCTGGCTCGCCTTGGTGGTCTTCAAAAGCCCCTTCCCCATCGCACCCCTGGGAAATTGTTCGCTCCCTTCCCATCCCCCTTGCAAAGGGGATTAAAAGCAACAGTTCATTTTTCATGTGATGTTAGTTTAAATAGGAATTTCGCTGCTCTGGCTTCGCCTGGTTTCCGGGAGCCGAAGCCGAGAGAGGGTGGTATTAGCGCTGTGCAAGGCAGGGAGGAGGAGGAGGGAGGTGGGAGNAAAACATCCCATTAGAATTTCTGTTTTTGGAAAGCTCACAAAAATGTTGACATGTAGCATGACTAACATAGTGCAAATGTCAGCCCGGCTCTGCGAACAGGGGCCCTCGCTCTCCTCCCAACATGCTGGCCCCCTTTTAAGGCAAAAATATACAATGAGCCACACAATGGCCGAATTCCAGAGAGCAGCGCTAATTGTTCCTCGCTCACGTCGTCGGGCTAATTGCTTCGCTGAAACCATTCGTGCCTGGCCTGGATCCCGCGTGTTTTTACCATTTAATTAGGAGAGAAAAGCTGGGGCCAGGAAACGGGATGAGATAAAGGCAGGCAGAGATGGAGGACAGGTCGGGTACCCTAACCTGGTGAGGAGATGTGCTGCATGCTCTCCGGCAGGCAAGCGGGCAGGGAGCAGCCTCTGCACCGTGCCAGCCTCCAGCAGGATTGAAGCTGGGCAGGCACCCGGGAGAGGAGCAGGAGACTGGGATGGCTCATGAGCCTGGTGAGACCAAACGTGAGATGGAGAAATGCCACCAGCAGCAAACATCTGCAAGAAACACCTTCAGCCAGCTGTGCAGCGACTGCTCCAAGGCTCACGCAGACAACAAGGGTATGCGTAGCTCTTCACCCCGTGCCGTAATTAGAAGGTCTGTCTGTTTGCAGACCATGTGCAAAGCTTGATCAGGACCCAGAGAGGGGAACAATAGATGGGCAGGAAATGCCTTTTGATGGCTGCTTATTGTCTTCCACCTTCTGGGGGAACTGGAAGTTTAACTATAGTCTTCCTCTTTCAGGTATTCCTGTACAGCTTCATCCTCGGAGGATGCGCCTGGACCACAGCATCCTCTGGCTCTGGGCTCCATTGTGCTGAGGAATGTGCATGTGGCTTTCCCCTTGAATAGCTCCTCTGAGACTGCAGCTACCCAGAAACACTGCAGGACCCCAGCACATCCCCTCCGGGGCAGAAGGGTTTGCTTACAGGTGCCGCTGTCTCCTCCAAGGTGCAGTGCAGCATCTCTGCTGCCTCTCACCCCACCGCTGTGCCGCAGGTGATGCCGCTCCCTGTGTTGTAAACAGGGGTGGGTGCACAGGGTTTAATATTAGCACTTCCTTCCCTTTCTCCCCATCCATCTTACAGAGCGCCACTTGCTCCACAGCATCCTCTGGGAAGCCTTCATCCAGGCTGTGCGGTTTCATAAGGCAGAGAAAGCCGCTTAATATATATGATCTGACACTGAAGTGGGACATCTTCTAGGGTGGACCCTGACGGAGCTGATCTGTAACTCCTGGAGGCATTTCATCTCCCTGTGACTGCCAACAGCCGGGGATTCCTCCATTGCCCATCTACACATCTTCCTCTGGTGAGAGCAACCAGCAAGAAGCCACCAGCCTTGTTCGTGCAAGAGGGGTTTGATTCATTGGTCTCACAGAAGTCTGTACCACCCTTCATCCCCTCAAAAGCTCTCCCAGCACTTTGGATCACAGCAATAAAATTTGCACTTGGCAAGTTTAACTGCTTGGTGGCCTCTGTGTCAGAACAGCTCTTGGCCTTATAAGCAATACTCCTGGTGGGTTTGGGCACTCAGCACAACCATTTCAGATCAGTGTGAAAAGATTGTAGCACAGTTCAAAGTGCAAATCTCAAAGTGAACCTGGCTCCAGCCTCCACTAGTGCTGCAGAATAACCCCAGGAGCTCTGCTGATGGGCTGTCGCGCCCATGTGGGCAGAGGAGCTGCAACGTCTGTGGCTGAAGGCATTTTCTTCCAGTTGTCCTGGAGGTGAGGGATGTGCTTGGACTCTGCATCCCTCCCAACCCAAGGCTCGTGGCTTTCAGGTCTCTTGAAAAGAGGAAGCATTTTGCCCAACTGCAGATGAAGGAGGAATTAGCCACACAGAGCTCAACCATGAGCAGATATGGAAACCGCTGAAAATGGGGAACCCAAACTTCAAACATTCCCCAGAAAAACTGCAATTCTCTGTCGCAGTATAACAAGGGCGATCTTCTCTTTGTGTTTCCATGAAAGCCCATAACAGCACACCCACACCCTGAGGACAAGGATATTAACAAACACTGGAATTTACAACAGCAATTTATTCAGAAGAAAGGCTCCAGGTGAAAAGGACTGATACTTAAAAAGAGAGAAAGAATTCTTCATAGATGCAAATGCAATACTTGTAAGTCAATATTTGCTCTCGCAATATTGGCACATGCAGAAACGGTTTTTGAACATGAATAGGTTTCAGCCCAGCTGCTCCGGGATCGTGTTGTTCAGCATTCAGATCCACTTCTTAAACTTCATTAAAAATGTGGTTTTTTAAAGCCTTTGGGGAGCTAAGAGTCTTTTATGACAAGTCCTTCTAGCCATTGAAATCCACGAGCACCATGGGGTGGCCTCGTGGTAGCTAACCAAGAACAGATGATCCCTTAGGGAAGAGAATATTTTAAACCCCAAAATATAGACGAGTCAGAACAAATCCATGTGGCAATAAGAGTTGAGAACATTTCTTCCCAGATCAGTCGGTCACAAACCCCCAGATGATATTCAGTCTGGGACTAACCCCCCCACCGTGTTTCCAGCGTGTTTCCAGCTCCCTCCATGTGCTGGAACCTCACACCAAGATGCTCAGCGCTGGTCACTCATTTGAGGTTTTGAGCAGTCCCCTTGAAGTGACCGTCACGTGTGTATGAGCAGGGTGCCTGGGAAGCCCAGGTGACATTAGGACCTGCTGGCCAGGCACACCCCATGGGTACTGCAAGACAATGTCTGTGCCCAGTCCCCTGTGCCTGTCCCACACAGAGCCCAGTGGGGAAGTCTGCAGCCAAGGGATGTGGAAAGATGCTCCCCGACACCCAGAGAGGCCAAGAGCCTTTCTTCAGACCTGGATTTGTTTACAAAAAAGAGGGCACAGAGTCAAAATATTGGGAATTAATCTTCCTGTCTGGGAGGGGAGAAAATAACCCAGCCTAGCCACTGCAGCGGGTGCTCTGGGAGCAGCTCTCCTAGTTTGTGAGGTACCCTGGGACTCATGGACAGGCTGTGTCACCCGTTATCCTGCTGTAACAAGATGAGCCAAGAAGCAAGCAAGTGTACTGTGGGCTGGGAAACCCAGATGCAGTGGAGAACTGTGCAGTATTTCTGCATACCAGCTGGGAAAAACTTAGGTCAGTGATCATCATCAAAACCTGGTAGCAAAAAATGAGGAAACTCCTTATTCCTGTTCCTCATGGCTCAGAAAGGTTTGCGTCAGGAAGGGTGGAGGCGATGCGGTTTGTACTCTTGGAAGGGACTAGGAGTCCTCGATAAAGCGATTGCTCCTCTTGTTGCTGCAGAACGGCCTCTGTGCTTTGTCCCCCATTCCCTGACCTTGAAGGACCACATCTAAGGATGACAAGGGCGTTTCTTCTGGGTTTATTTCAAGTGGTGCCCAATTAGAGAATTAACTGCAATCTCCATTTAGGAATAACATCCTGGGTGTGGGTTGTCCACTCTGGTGGAGAAAGGAGGTTATTCAAGAATAGTTATCCCGGTTTTTACACTCAGAATAACATGACTTTTATTCTGGAGCAAGCTGGTCGCTGGCTGCTCATCTGGAACAGGGCGCAGGGAGCGTGCCAAGCCCACGGAGGGGATGCAGCCACCTGCCCCGTCGGAAGCGGGAGGGCAGCCAGACGGCGCGGTTTGCACACACCGCTGGACAGGCACCCAGCGGCAATGGCGTCCTCCACTACCGACCTGGGCTGGATTCAAACTGGCAGCTGAGAGGGAAGAGGAAACCATATTGTATCATTATCTCTCACCTTGCTTCCCTTTTGTAACAACCCCTTCCCTCTGCAAAACAGAAAAACACACCGGTGCTTTGCAGGGGCTGCAGAGCCCACGCGCTGAGCTGGGGCCAGCCAGGGCTGGGGCCTCCCTCGCCGAGGGCCGTGCACAGACGAGCTGTCGCTTCCCCCAAGCCCAAACTGGGTCAAATGCAAAAGGGAAAAGCTCAGGGAACAGCAAGACTTTGTTTCCCAGCTAGATCCCAGCCTCTGCGGGGTGCGATGCTGTTGCAGACAGGCTTTCCCCAGGAGCAGGACCGTGCTCCTGGTGGTGCACTGTCCCCAGGCCCGGGACCCTGCAGTGCCACCTAATCGCTTTTACCAGGAGCATAAATTATAAATGCCCAAACTAGCCACAGATACGAATCAGAAATGTGTAGGGAAAGAGAGACTAAGCTCCCAAGATGGTTGCCATCCTGCTCTACCCTTGCGCTGTGTGACAGTCCCGTCTCTTTTTGGTTTAAGCTCCTGATGTCTCAATCCCGGGGCCTAACAGAGCGCCTGGCTGTCAGCTCTGCCCACCCCGCTCCATTCACGGGGCTCCTATACGGGCTCTCAGGAGCGACGGAGGCCGTTTCTCTTTTTTTCACATCGAGAAAATTCATGAGCTGGTTTCACATTTGTTTTTCTTTCAAGCTTGAGGCTTTGCAGATATTAAAATATAATCCAGGAAGAATTTGCCTTGTGAGGGAAGAGTGTGGGATCATGGAGGGGAGAGGGGTCAGTGGGGGAGCGCCGGGAGGTGGGGGTAGCAAAGGGATTTTCATTTCCCCTCTGTGTCCCATTGGGATCGAAGTTTTTACCTCCCTGCAAACAATAGTGGCCAGTATGGGACCAGTTAGAGGCTTTGGGAGACTCCAGGCTTCCCCGAGCTGGGAATTTCTGCTTGCAGCAGGAATTTTAGACATGGCCCATGGTGAGGGCAGAAGAAATGCTCTTTGCAGGTGGCAAGGACTGGTGAAGATGGCTGGGACCATGGAGAAATGAGTAGAAAGGAGAGAAGAAAACATCTCTCCTGGTATTGAGTTGTTGCTCTGCATTAAAAAAAAAAAAAAAAAAAACAAACAAATATAATTTGTGTGATAGGTAAACAGAGGAACTGGCCAGGCAGGACAGGAAGGCAGGGCCCTGTCAGAGCCCCGTGCTGTGCAGGGAGATAAACAAGAATCCTAGAAATGCGGAGAGAGGCTTAAGGTGATTGCTCAACGTGCGAGGAAATACGGGGCAAAAGCCAGATATCAGGGAGAGGAAGCTGGAAAAGTGCAGGCTGATATGAGCAATGAGGTCAGCGCTGCAAAAATAGTGCGGGAAGGCTTCCTGGAGGCAGCGAGCTGGCAAAGCGCACGTGCCCCCGGTGCTCCTCCTGCCTCACATGCACAGGTGGCAAGGGCTCACTAGCCCGATAGCAGGTTAAAATCGCTCAGTGGCGGTGAGTTCAGTCCATGGAAGGCACCCCAGCTGCAAATCCTACTTCACGGCACCTGCAGCTGAGCTTTATTTCCAAAGGATTACTTCCAGATTGACACAGCTCCATTGGCAAAGACCCGTTGAGTTGCCCTAGCTGAGGCTGTCACACAAAAAGCATGAGGAATGCGCGGCTGCATCCACTCAAAACAGCCATTTTTCTTGAATGAGTACAAAATTGGCCCCGGCTGGCTGTCAGAGTGAGCACTAGACAGACAAACTGCCCTTGCAGCTTGGGTTTGAGCTCCAGCCCTGTTGCGTGGTGAGCTCCTCTCTTCTGGACTGCAAGACACACTGCTGGGAGAGCAGCCAGCTGAGCTGCGGCTCCACGAGCGCTGGCAGCATGGGTTTGTTTGGGTTCCTGATATGCCAGGGGTCTTGAGGCTTATTTTGAGTTCATCTCAGTTTGGCAGTTTTGATGGATTCTGCCTTTCTGGTCTGGTCACAAGCAGTTAGATGTTCATACCAATCTTGCTCTAAGACAAACAGCATCCATAAATCTCTGGGTGAAGCCAAGAGAGTCTTGTCTTCCATTGCTCCGTGCTGTCCCCTCAGCCCTTTGAACCCCCAGTGCCCTCACAGGCATGGAAGCCTTAATCGATGTCCTATCAAAAGGATCAGAATAAATCTCATTATCTTGCGAGACAAGGTCACACTCCCTGTGTGGCCATCTGGCAGCAGATGGGGTTGCTCCTTGGGTTGTCTTCTCTTTACAGGAAGTCTTCCATCAACTCTTGCAATGCATGAACTTCTACATGTCTCCAAAATGCAGTTTCAGCCGTTGGCCCTGCTGTGGCTTGTTCGGTGGGTCACTGCTCAAAGCAGAGGACTTCTCATTATGGTCCACCCTACCAATCCATCCTGCTCCAAGAAGACTATATGGCATGCCTCCAGCCTTGCCCCCAGGATCTCACTGGGGGATCTCCCATTAGGATCCTATACAGGATTGAGTAACTTCTCCAGTTTCTTTGAAATGTGACTTGTTTTTTCAGTTACCTATAGAATGAGGGATCTCTTTCAGGAGGAGGCCATGCATTACAGTCCCTTGTGCTCAGTCGGATTTGTTTCTCTACCTCATCAGCCCTCTGTTCCTGCTGCTCTGCCTCCTCCCACGTTCCCAGTGATTTCTTAAAAGATTGCACCAAAGCCTGACAAAAACTGCCTCTAACGTCAATGAGTTTGGGTCAGACCTTGAGCTTGAACTCGTAGAAAAACCTGTTTTCCTGCCCCATTGCCCTGGCTGTGCTGGCCCAGGCATGGACCTGCTGCTGGGGCCAGTGGCCCAGGGGTTCTGGGGGCAAGGGTGGCCGTGCCAACACAAACACGTGTTTTTAGACGATTTTCCCTTCCACCCTCAAGCAGGCAAGAGGACGGGGCCGTTCTATGGCTGTTTGAAGAGGCTGCACAGCTGATAGTGACCACATTCATGACTGTTTATTTGAATTTCCAGCAAGCCTTTGATAAAGCCCGGCTCCTGCCTGCACTGCCCAAGCTCCAGGGACCATGGGAACGCAGCGATGACCATCTCCCCATCTGGGAGAGGACACGGGAGAGCCAGCGACCAGCCTGCTGGCCCAGCAGCACATTCAGCTGGACACACATCCCCTTCAAGGGACAAAGGGACGCGCTGAGAGAGGAAGAAAGCGTGTGTGGCCTACAGGAAGGAGGGGGCTGAAGAGGACTTGACTTCACCGGCAGTGAGGAGGGAAGATAAGGATGGAAAATCAGATTGTTTCCAGCTCACGTCCGGGCAGTCTTTGGGGAAGATGCTATTGGATCCATGTGTTGTGTGGAAGGGGCTGGAAGCTGGGAGAATTTGGGACGGCCTCCAGGAGACCCTGTGAAGCCTCTTTGTCCCCAGGAAGGTGATGTCTCTTACCACAGTGGCAGTGGCACGAGGAGGGTCTGAGTGTGGCACAGTGAAGCCAACCCTACCACCACCCACTGTGCTCCAACCTCTGCTGGGTCTCATCACGGTTGCCCTTCTCAGAGCCCACAAAGGATTTTATGGGGAGCATCAAAGCACCTCACCCCATATGAAATACCATATAGGGTAGCTGGAGAGACACAGAGTAATGATGGCATGTTTCCCCTTCTCCTCAGGCACCCTCTAGCCGTGTCTGCTCGAGAGGCCGCCGGCATCGAGGAGCTGCTGGGCAGAGGCATCTGCTCAGCCTCCCCAAGAATGGAGGACACTTTTCTGCCTGTCACCCTATAGCCATGACCCAGTTTTGCCGACGTATTTCTCAACCCTGGGCTTTTTCCTTTTTGTCTCCTCTCTCGCCATTCCCCTCCCTCCCCTTTGGCACTGGCATTTGATATTTACTTTCAGGCTGGGAGGGACAGAGGAGGCTTTTCCTTGTATGCCCCCATATTGTTCCCTGCTGGTATGTGGAACAAGTGTGACATTCAGGGGAGCCGGAGCGGACAAAGCCTGCCTGGAGGTAATCATACCGCAGGCGGGCGTATCGGGTATCCGTGGATGCAGGGCATCCGAGAGCTTTGACTGCATCTTTTTTAGGAAGAGCTTTCTCAGCCTCGGTATCTCTCAGATTAGGTTTTGTCCCAGAGGAGCCTGTTGTGCCTCCATTGTAGCGCAGCTGTGGGAACCTGCGGCACAGCTCGGCACCGGGGCGGTAGGACAATGCCGAAAGGCACGGGTGCTCCTGACCTATCCAATGGGCAGCTCTTCCTGCGGTCCAGAGGGACGGATCTCTAACGAGGAGGTTGTATCGACATCTGCTTCCCGGCGCTTTCTCTTCTGTACTCAGATGTCCACAAAAGAGCAGGTATGGATGGAAGCACCATGCCCTTGGCAAGCATCCCTGAGCCCGTGCACGGAGATGGAGGGGGTGACACACACACGCACACGCATGACCGGGGAATGGACGGTGACTGGTACACCAGATACACATCTGGGTTTGTGCCTTGGATGTTCAAGGAGGAGGCAACACAAGGAAACCATCTTGTCATCCCTGGCTCTGCGCTGGGGGAGCAGCAACCACCTCAAAAACTCAGTGATGAGTGGAAAAATGCAGAGGAAAGCCCAGGGCCATCTCCGTTTCCTCCCATGCACCCTTTGGCACGGCCAGGCAGAGCTGGTCCTGTGCACAAAGCACCTACAGCATCTCGCAAAAACTGGGAGACGCTTGCCTGTCTCCCACTATCTTTTGCACTTAGGGATTTGCAGGGATGCTAAATGCTTCCCAGAGACATAAGAAGGGATATTGGTCCTCAGCCTCTGGTGCAGCCCAAGCTCATGCTGCCGGGTGTCCCATCTGAGGATGTCGAGCCCCATCCAGCATAGACAGAGCCTGGCTGCTGCATGACCCTGCCCATCCCGGGATGGGATGACATCTGGAGCACTGACAAGTCCAAGGAGACTGCAGTGTCTCTTCTTCTCAAAGAAATCAACACTCGCCCCTCCCCGATCCCATTAAAATGCCTGATTTAGTACAGATACTAACTGCATTTAGTCCGTGTAAAGCCACTTCTGGCTCCTCTCTGCTGAGGAGCTGCGTAACCCCGGTGAAGCCTCACTGATATAAACCAGTCATTGACTGATCCCTTATCGCCAGCCTTCTCGTGCTGACTGATCGGTTCCTCCCTCTTCTCTCAGCCGAGCCTCTGCTCTGGATTCATACAGACTTTTCATCACTTTTAAAATCCTGGCCCAATAAAACATTAAAGCACTTGAACATGAATGGGACTGTTTACTTGCTTAAACCTAAACATGGGATGTAGCTGGATCAAGACCTTTCTCTTCCTGCCCAGTGCTTCCTCCTCCAGTGTCCTGGCTGCTCTCCTCGGCATCGTCTGTGGTTTCTCTCCGCTACGGTGCAATGTCATGGAGAATTTGCAGTTTCCCATTTGTGACACGCTGGTTTTGCCTAAGGTGAGAAATGACCTCCTCCCTTAGCGATAAACCGATTTACTCATCCCAGGCTTCATCTGCTGGTTAGTCAGTCTGCCCGTGGAGCCGAGGCTTTCGGTTCTGCTCGGCATCTGCACTACAGCTGTTTGCCATTGACTTTCCCCTGTTGTCTTTAGCACCCAGCCACTCGCTTCCTATTGCACTTCAGCTTGTTGTGTTTCCTTTTATTATTCTCAGTTCTCTAAACCAAGCTGGCTCCTCTCCTAGCAAGCTATGTCTTCTGGGAAGAGCAATCCTCTGTCAGGCTGTGAGCAGCCCTCGGCGGCTCAGTGTGATCGAGCACGTTGAATTTGGTGGGAAATCATGAGCATTTCTGGGGATGATGGGACAGGCAGGTGGGAGATGCTGCTAGGGTGGCTGCCGTCCAGGCTGGCTGGCTGGCTGGGGAGGGGACGTGACCTGCTGCCGTGTCCCTGGATGGGGAGGGATGTTCTTGGATGGGTAGAAATGTCCGTGCAGCAGCTGGGGAGCGTGGCAGCAAGGCCGGCACAAGGCTGGTCTCTCCCTGATACAGCGTGGGGCCGGCTGCCCGCAGCTGCCGAGCCGCCACGGCATGCGCGAGCATGCAGCCTGTCGGACGTGGCCCTGACCGAGGTGTTTGGGAGCAGGTCCAGGCTTATGCGAGTTGGGCTGGCTGCCGAACACACGCATCCTCCATGCAAGGAAAAGATGTCTTAGCAGGGATACAAAGCACACGATGGGCAGGTCCCTGGATGAAGCCACTTCCCTCTAGCACATCTGGAAAACTGCTCCCATCCTCTGGTAAACAGGCTTCCAGAGGAAGATCTGTGCTAGTGTTGTCCTCCCTTTGGGACGTGGTGGAGCCAAGGTAGGAAAATCCAGCGGGATGGGAGGATATAGGCTCTCCTAGAATAATTTACAGCTGTCCTGGAAGCTCGGAGACCTGGAGGGCTGAGGAGCGTATTGGCAAAGTCACAAATTTCATCAATTTTCTTTATTCTTGGCAAAGGGCCGGGGGAAGACACAGTTTCCGCAGGACGGCAGGGATGATGGAGGTCCATCTGGAGTCCCTGTTGAGTTCAGCCTTTTCTTCAACCTCCATGGACCCAGAGGAGCAGCAGCACGGGGGGTCTCCGGGCCAGGCTCAGGAGAAAGCCTGGAGGAGCCAGCACAGCTGATATTCCTCCTCCTTCTCCTGAGCAGAGAAGGTCTCAGGAACCCTCAGTGATGTGGTATCTTTAAAAATCATTGCATAACATCTGGCATCACTGAGGATGGGTTATTGTTATAAGAGGCTGGTGAGAAGAGAAAAGAAGAGGTGTCATGGTATGAAGTTCTCCAAGGAAGGGGAAGGATCCAAGAGAAGGACCTCAGGTCCTCAGCCCCAGAGCATAAATTTGGAAGGGGCTGTTTCAGGGCTTCTGCTCCAGTGCAGGGAGAAGTGGTGAGAAAGTGCTGTAGTGCTTGGAGAGCAAAGGGAGGGTTTGCTTAAATCTCTGGTAACAATAATTATGTCGCAGCTGCTGAGGAGACGGCCCAGAGCTATTTTGTTAGAGATTGTAAGGCCAGATATGGGTAAATCAGGAAGCTCAACTCTCTCTTCAGAGGGGGATAAGCAAGGAGGTTGTTCTCCAGTGTAGACAGATGTGGAGCCCTGTGTTCCCTCCAGGTACCACAGATAGATGTCACACATGAAAGAAAACAAACCAGAGGCATGATTCATGGTACATTTACTGTGATGCTGAAGTCCCGCTCCAGGACTGTGGTCCAGCCTTGCCCAGCAGCCCCAGGCATGGAAACCTCCTGCATACTGGAAGGAAACTCTTAGGAAACCAGGAACCTGCTAAGTTCAGCTCTGGTTACAGGCTTAAACCATCATGTCATAAATCTCTTTTGCAGCATCCTTGGCAAGGGTGTTCGCCACCAAACACTTTGCTCAGCAGCGTGGCGAATGTGGCAGCTGTTTTTGGGGTGTATCTCTCTGCTATGGGAAGGGCAGCCCCAAAATAGCCCTCAGGGCATGCTCGGTCCTGGGGAGCCCAGCATCATGGCCCTGGGGAGGTGACAGAAGATGTGACTTCTCCAGCCTCCCCAAGGCCTCTCCCAGCAGGAGCTCCCAGCCTGTCCCAGCTGAGCCTCCCTGGGCAGCGTGATGAGGCAGACAGCACCAGACATGCACCTCTGAATGTGCCAACCCTCCTTCCAGTGAGACGACGTGCCCAGGCAGGCTGTCCAAAGCCAGAG
This sequence comes from Balaeniceps rex, assembly GCA_013401315.1. Taxonomy (NCBI): domain Eukaryota; kingdom Metazoa; phylum Chordata; class Aves; order Pelecaniformes; family Balaenicipitidae; genus Balaeniceps; species Balaeniceps rex. Next base: position 48,298 of record VYZW01000038.1, read on the forward strand.
CAGTCTCTCCTGCCACGTGATGCTCACGCACTCAATGGCATGACAGCCAGGACATCCCAGTGCCGCCCTGTGGCTGGGACACCAGTCCCCTGGGAGAGAAGTGAGCTGGTGGGGAGCACCGCTAAAGATGGGGGCTCTGGGTTAAGGTGTCAGCACTGGGCTCTGGAGGCTTTTTATATTAAAAAAAACACCTACAGGAGCCTGTTCAGACTGAGTGTTTCAGAGCTCTCCCAGGCACCTCTTTCCTGCCCCTCTCCCTCCCCCCGTGCGGCTCAGCCCCCTCTCCTGCAAAATCTCCAAGTGACAAAAGGCTCTTTGGGGCTCAGCATCAGCCACAGCCCATCGCCTGCCTGCCCAGCCGCATGGATGGAGGACAGGACCATCTGCTCCAGGGCAAATGAACCCTATGGCCAGATGCTCTGCTTTGCTAAGGAGGCTGTAAAAGCCTTGGACCCAGTTCATGGGAACCGCTTCGCTCTCCCCTGCCTCCTCCTCCCACACACATTAACCTCTTTACTGCCACTGATGTCTTTATAGCAACATCTGAGGGAGGAGAAGGAGGTGGGTGAGAAGGCACGGGGGCGGAGGGGCAGGATGCTGCGGAGGTGTGCTGGGAGCTTGCCTGACGCGGTGGTGTGAAGTTTGCCATCCTTCCTCCCCGCTTGGGGAAGGTGGGGAATGAGAGCCCCTTCCCGGCGGGGAGGCCACAGGCAGCACGGGAGCGGGTGCGGAGGCACCGCAGGGGTTGGCGGAGGAGGTGGCAGGATTGGCACTTGCTTTGGAAGTGTCCCCGCAGGGGTTTGCTCTCCACTGCAGCCGATTCCCACAAGCCGACCGAGCCCCATCCCCCAGTGCCTGTCCCAAGGTTTCCATGAACCATCCTGATGGTCCCCATCCTTAGGGCAGCAATGAAGGCACCCGGTGTTTGCTCCAGGTGCTTCAGCTTTCGGGTGGAGAGGACAGGAGAGAGCGTGGCTGCCTGCAGGTCTCTGTGGCTGCGGTCCCCATCGCAGCCCATCCCCGCACCAGTCACCCCACAGCCGGCTGCTGGGAGGGGGAGACACACAGCCCAGCGTGGGGAGCTGGGTGCCGCGGACCAGGCCTGGGTCTGCCCTGCCAGTCACAGCTGATGTCCTGCCTGCACAGCGTTGCTAGCAATAGCATACGTTTGCACCAGCACACTGCACGCATTTGCACCAAACAGCATGGTTTTAGGGGGGAGAGGGACCCAGAAGCCCTGCCTGGTAGTGCCCGTCGTGCTGCTAATTGGGAAGAAGCCACATAACCTCTGTATTGCCCCTGTTCCTTCCAGTGACAGAAAGGGGGTATCAGTCCCACCTGGCAGGGTGCTCCCACGCAGCACCCCAGTTTTGGGCAGGGCTGACAAGCATCTGGACTGTGGGGATGTACCACCTGCATACTGCTCAGCGCTACGAAGCCCATGACATAGCAGGTGAGCAGCTGCTGATCCAGGCTGGATCCACCCCTCCTGCCTGGACAGGGAGGCTTTCAACCTATTAACAGACACAGGGTGATGCAGCTTGTACCACGGTGCTGCATCTGCCTTTCCCCTCCCTCCCCCTCATGTTTTCTGCCCCTCTAAATTCATTTCCAGTCACCCAGGCCACCAAGGGTTAACGCCGCCCCGCTTCGGTGGGCTGTCTGGGGGGGTTACGGGAACTGAGGACATCACAGGTGGGACGCGAGCTTGCAAGGCACGGTGGCCTGCTGGAAAAGACCTTGACTATTGAACCCTGAAAAATGTCCTCCATTCTACCAGAGCCTTCCTCGCCCTGGTTCCCACAGGGCTCCTCAACCGCCCCGCACCTCCGGGAAGGTCACACGCCGCTGCTGTATCTCGCCCGGCACGGTGGGAATCCGATTAACAACCGGCCCCCGGCTCTGGGATTGGGCAACGATGGGCAAGAGAAGGGCCCCGCGCCCGGAGAAGAGCTTTCCCACACTCTGTCCTCCCTCGCCGGCGACGGCGAAGGAAATCGTCCATATCTAAATGTGTCCTGATAGCTGCGCTAATCTAGGGCTGAATGTGCAGCTCGGGGTGGGCTCGCCGGCAGCATTAGCGCAACACATGGCCCGTATTCAGCTCACACAAAGGGCCGTATTCTTCCTCACCCCATTCGGGCTTCACATGGGCAAGTGGAAAAACAGAGCGGTGCCCGGGGTGAGGGAAGAGGGGAGACCGTTGAGTTGGAGCAGCTGGCTCCCCTCGGGGACGCGGGGGGATTTCTGAGCCCGGGGAGGGTTTGCTCTGAGCCCGATGCGTGTCCCCACCAGGCAGACAGGACTGGGTGATGCTGCATTCGCAGCTCTGAAATTTTGGCAGACGGAAGGGAAAAATGGGGTTTTCTAAGCAGCAGGGGGGTATTTTTGGCGGCTGCGTGGCAAACTCCATCCCTGGTTCGCGGGGGTGCTCCGCAGGATGGGGTTTCTCCACTCGCTCTCTGCGCCAAAAAAATACCAAGGGGAGAAAAGTTGGCAAGATGTCAAAAAAAGTCAGTTCAGCTCAACCTGAAACATCCCTCCAACCAAACCCACAATGTTTTGTTTCCTTTTTGGGGTCTTCTTTGCACCTTTTTAACCCTTCTTCTCCTTTTGGCTCGCAGCACTGTTCAAATAGGAAAAGCTGTTTTGAAATAAAGAGGGCAAAAAATGTTTTATTTTGAAAAAAATGTTGAAACAAATGTTTCGACATCTTCCAAATGATCTCCCTCACTTGTTTTGGCTGAAGCCCTGCATTTGCATTTGACCTGGATTTGCACATTGTTGGTTCCCCACAAAAGGGCACATTTTTCACGGAACTCAATCCCGTTCACCAAAAAGCAACTCAGCTCCGGGGCCAAGCTTCTGTAAGCAGAAATTTTCAAAATGATTGACTAAGTGGTTGGTCTGGATAAAGGTGAAGATCCTCTTCTCCAAAGGACCTTAAAGTGCACCTCTTCGCCACACAAAGTTCCCCTTTCCTGTTCCCCCTTTTTCTGCACTCTCTTCTCTTTTTGCCTCCATGCTTAGACCAATCTCTCACCTAAACCTCTCTCTTCTGCAAACTCGCTTTTTTTGGGTCATTTAGTGAATAAATGCTGCTGCCAGGCTTGGATGCAAATTCTTGGAGCCCTGGAGAGCCCAGAAAACCATAAAGCCCAGCTCCAGGATGGGGTAATCTCCTCTTGGGGACCATTCCGGGCCAAAGGAGGAACTCTCCAGCCCCGGATAAAGGGAAATTTCCCTCTGGGAAAGAGATGCCCCAACCCTGCCCCCCCTTCCCGAGCCTTGGGGATGCCTCGGGGCCGGATGCAAGGGAGCAGCGGGGCAGGCGCGCTTGCACATGTGGGGATGCCGAGGCTGCGAGCAGCCCTCTCCTAATCACCCTTCAGCTCACATTAGTAGCAAAGTCCCCACCCTCGCTTGGAGCCCCATCGTGCAGCTCCCCATCACCTCCCTACCCCACCACCAGTGGGGAGATTTCCCTTCCCCATGCCAGGCACCGTCTCCTTCACTCTGGGGCCAGTGGGTGCCGATGGGGAAGAAAACCCCCATGCCAGGAGCTGGGAAAGCAGCGACCTTCCTGATTTCCACTGGGAAGGGCGGGGAGCAAGGGGAGACAGCCCTTCTGCGCCTGGCAGATCCTCCACTGTCCTCTTTCTGGGCCCTGTTGAAATCTGCCTGTTTTAACTTGTCTGTATGTCTCACTGGGGAGATGGACTGGAAAACACAAGGCAGATCCAAGCAGCTTTCTCCATGGGGAAAGCTTTCAGCACATAATAGTCTGGGGCTTGTTTGATGCCTGGTGTAAGATGCAGCTGAATAAAACCACGTAGAAGGAGCTTGAATAGTAAAGGGCATCTCGAGAAACAAGCAGCCTTTTCTTCCCTCTCCCGCTGCAGAAGCTGCCCCGGAGCTGCTGTGTGTACAGGGAGAGGGGCTGGTTCCCATTTAATCTCAGGATGAAGGCTGCCACTATAAATGAAAGTAAATTTATAATTCCTCCTATTCCTGCCCGGTTGCTATGGAGACCACGGTTTAATTAACCACAACGCTGATGCCCTGCATGCCACAAAGCTGCCCGGGAAAATATTACGGATGTCTCTATACGTGTCAGTCCTATGTTTATTTCTTGGTTTACTCACTTCCAGAACTTGCCAAAAGTACTCAGTGGGCACGTGGTGCAACCCAGCGTCATCGTCGTACAAGCCATGCTCACGCTTCCCACAAGGGATGGACCGGGAGGGCAGGAGCTACCAAAACCAGATTCCTTGCTATCGTGTGCCAGCTGGATGGAAAAACCCATACCCATAGGGAATTTCCGGAGAAGAAAGGGGAGAGAAAAACCCTATTGAGTCTTCCCAGGACTTCACTTGGAAAACCCATAGAAATACAGCTTGTGTGATCCCAGTTACTTCTGTCTTATGGACTACGGCTTGGCGGGAGGCAGCAGAGCGGGTGCAGAAGGCGGCTGCACATCTCACCTGTGTAAGGTTAGACAGCCTCCGGCTGGGCCCTCGGGCAACCTTAGCAAGGAGCTGGGCTTGGAAGGGGTTTTACCTTCCTACCAGAGACCTGCTGGAGTATTTCCATCACACCCAAGCTCTAGTTGAGGGCTGAAGCTGCTCTGCTCTGCTCCAAATCCCTACCCCCCTGCAGTCCCTCCCAGCGCGGAGCACCGGGGTGAATCCATCGGGATAGCCGCCTGCACGGCAGGAGGTTTGCAGACCCCTCGCTGCACCCCGGAGTTCTCCAACTCCTCATCTCCAGGGGAGCAGCAGCCCCAGGAGCTGCACGGGGACTGGGGAGGGACCTGCGGCAGGGAGCTGGCACAGGCACAGGAAATCCAGCTGTCAAGACAACTCCAGCGTGCTTACCCATCCCTGCCCCCCGGCACCTTTTTCTGGTGCGCATTTGTGTTTCAGACAGCACTGATCCTGCCGGCCAGCCCTTACCTGCCAGCACCTGTCAGACACTGCAGTAAAGAGTAGCCCCAAGGCACGAACAGCCCGCCATAGGGGCCGCACCTATATCCACCTCCGTGATGCAACGTCTTGCTGCGCAGCTGCTCGCCTCGCTGCCAACAGCCCCCACGGCTCCGCCGGAGACCAGGTCTCCGAAATAGGAGCTTTGGCACCTCCCCAACTGTTTGCTCAGCCCCAGCCTTGAAAGTGACTCTCAACAAAAGCCAACAAAAGCCTTCTCCTGCTCCGAGGAGAGAAGTCCAGGAGGTTGGAGCTGGTCGGTTGAGAGAAGGAGGGATGAGCAACATGAAAGACCCATCCCCATGCCCTCGCAGGCGCTGTCACCATGTGAGCCAGGGAGAATGGGAAAACTCATCTCAGCTGCTGTCAGCAGGACAAGAGCCAAGCCTGGACAGCCACCCCGGCTGCTGTCATGGGGACCCCGGTGAAGGTGCACCATGGTGGGAGGTCGAACCATGCCCTTGTCACGTAGGGTGCTGTCATGGGGTGTCACTACAGGGCTTGGAGGCAACGCGATCAACCGTGCTGCCGCGTTGTGTTGTGTGTGACAACAGATGCCAGCTAATAAATAAAAGGAAGGCAACAGACAGGGTGTCTATGGGGTCAAATTTAACCAGCCGGGTCCTGGTGAGAGCTGGTGCAGGATAGCTCTGCCGTTATCCCAGCAATAGAATCCACATGGGCTACACCGGCATTACCACAGGCACTTGCCCGCATCCCTGGGAGCAGCATTGGCAGAGAAACCACTGCAGAACCCCAAAATTCAGCCAAAGACATGGGAGACACAAGCCCAGGCCCCAAAGGGACAAAGCTGGGGGACTGCAGAGGAGGACGAGCTGTCTGGCTGCTCCAAACTTTCAGATCGTCTTGACCTCATCTGGAGGGACTCACCTCTCTGGATCATCAGGAGGGTTTATTTTTCCTGTTGGAAAATTTAGACCCTCATTCCCATTCCCGAGCTCCCTGGGCGCTGGAGGAGTCCTTCACTGTTTTTACAGTTTGCGTTGCTTCCCCTTGCCCTCTGTTTTCCTTTTCCTCTTCTCCGTGACACGAAGCTTAACTAAACTCCGGGGAGGGGAGAGGAGAGGGGGGAACAAGATGCTCACTCTGGCTCAGCATTTCTGTAAGATCCCCAGAGATACAGGCATAGTTTTAAGTGCCCTGCAGGGTGCAGGCACAGGGAGAGCTGGAGCATTGCCCTTTGGGGCAGCCAGAGCTGGCCGAATAATTCGCATCGCTCTTCTTCACCTTTTCCATGGGACTTTCTGGTCTCTTCGTCTGGGCGCTGATCTGACCATGCATGGCAGCCAGGACGGCTTGGAAGGATGTTTTTCTGGGATGGTTTCACTTGCACTTTCTCAGTGCGGGAGGTTGATATCAATAGCGTTTCTGCCTTTTCTGCTCTCTTGGGTAAGGTATTAGTGTAGCAGGGGATTTTTATTGCTGAAGAAACCCATAAGATGCTCTCAATGAACTGCAGCTTGGCAGGTAGGAAGCCCGATCACAGCCTCGCCAGGCTGCCTGCCATGCTGCACCTCGCCGGGAACCTGACACCCATTTGGCCCATGTGATGGGAATTGAGCCGAGGCTCTCCAAAACACGGGGTAGCTTTAAAAAGCTGGTTAGCAGGGAGCTGTCGTCATGACTCCGATCCCCGCAGGACATGCACCGTGCAGAGCAGTGGGCATCCGTTCAGGCTGGGTTTGGCGCGTAGCAAGGCTGCTGTTTTCAGGGCAGGTATTGCACTGCCAAAACACAGCCGGTGCCTCCTCAGTGGCTTGTCTGCCAGCCTGGGGACAAGGGGGACAGCACTCTTGGGAACAGCCCTGGCTTGAGGGCCATAAATCTCAGGCAGTGGGAACAACAAAGGTGCCTCGTTGGATGGGGTGGGGGGCAAGAGGCATCGCTCGGGGCCGCCTGAATTTATGGCACCCTCTGGCTCCTTTAGCAATGGATGCTTTCGACATAGGACTCAAAGTAACAGCCTTAGAGGGGGAGATAAAAGGCTGGGAGAAAAGAAAGGATAATCTTTTTTCTCCTCTTTCATTTTTTTTTTATAGATCAGCAGAGAGAGAGGAGGCACCATGGCAATGCCAAGCTCCTCGGGCGGGATGCTCGGCGGTGGAGACCCTGTGCTAACCACCCTTCTCTGATCGCACAGCCCTAGGCAAACCCCGCTGCCAGGCCATCCCTGCCTCCGCTGCCCCACGCATCACGCACCCATCACCAGCGCACCTGGCTGGCAGGAGAATGGTTTCCCAAGGATGGGATCAGCCACTGCCTCCGTCCTCGGTGCAGAGGAGGAGGCGACAGGGAGGGAAGGTGGAGGAGGGCGACCCTGTTAACAAACCTCGGCTAAACAGGCTGCTTGGGGCTGCGCAGGCAGAGCCGATGCCCTCATTGATATTGAAATCAGGTGCAATCCATCACGGGGTGAACAGGCTCCTTTCATGGGAAGCTGAAAAGAGCCACTCTCAAAGGGAGGGGGAAAAACTTGTCCAGGGGAAGGGCGAACCAAAGCGTGGCAGGTGTGGTATGGAGAGGGATGCTGTCTGCGCCAGACGGTGATTCATTGCCGAGCGGCGCCGTGCCATTGCCAGGGCGGGTGCAGAGTGCAGGCGGCAAAGTGTCCCCTGGATGGCGGGAGGACAGCGGGCACTGGGATGCGTTGGGTTTTGTCGGGGTCCGGCAGCAACGCTGGCATCGCGGAGGGACAATGGCTTTGGTTTGCACCCCAGCGCGGGAAAGTCCCTGCTGGAGGAGTCAGCATGACCAAGGCGGGCGGTTTGTGGGGGTCGGGAGAGGAGGTGGCATCGGGCACAGCCACGCGACACATGTCTCCTGGGCCACCTCAACTCCTTTCACCTGTGGCTGAGCTCCCACCCCCATGAGCAAAAATACAACTTTGCACTTTCACTCGTGGGCGCTGTGGGTCTCCACGGGACAGCGCAGAGCTGCTGCGCGCAGGGCGAGTTATGATGAGCCTTTTTGCTCCTCAGTTCAATCAGCATTCCTGATGCTCCGATGTGATGCCGGGGGGCCTGGGGCTGCCACCCACACCAGGGGGGCAACACCAACACTCCCCTGGGAGCTCCCCGGGCAGGGATGGAGACCAGATTGCAAAGGCCCTTGAACTTGGGTTGCTCTCAGATCTGTAGGTCTAACTCGACATTTAAAAAAAAATAACAACCCAAAGTGAAACTGAGTTTGGTTTCCTGTGTCTCAAACCAACTTTCCACCGAGCTTGAGGGCCACTGCTGGCTTCAGCACAGCCTGATGTGATGGGGACAACCTCCCGTGGAGTGGGGCCTGAGAGCTGGATGGATGTGAGGAGAGGACACTGGGGATGGTGCCCAGCCTCGTGAGCTCCCCAAAACTGCCTCCCTGCTGCGGACAGCCCGTGGACTCGAGGCACGGTCGCTCTCACCCCGTGGGGTCTTGTGTTTCAATGCATGTGTCGAGGGTCAGCCCGGAGTCATCCCACCAGAGCCAATGCTGTTCAAGCAGAACGATGCCAAATCTGTCCCAGCATCTCAGTGCTCAGCCTCCGGCCTCGGCTCCCTGCACCTGGACGCAATCACAGAGCCGGCTGGAGAATGGGAAAAAGCCATCGGATCCAGTTCACCAGCAGCTGCTGTTTATTTATCCAGGATCCTTCCTACCAAGGAAAGATGGAGCGGGGAACGAAGCGCTTCCCACCCCCTCGGGGCTGCCACTCCAGGGATGATGCGGGGGATGCCCTGGTCAGGGGGGTGATGTTCTCGGCAGAGCTGTGAAAGGACCATGGCAAGTTTGGCCTTTCCCAGCGCAGCGCCGGGGGCCCCGGGGAAGCCCACATCTGTGTGCGGGGGAGCTGGGCCAGCACCGGTGTCCTGCGGGGGCGGGCGGCGGAGGAAGCCAGCTGCAGGGCTGCAGACCCATGCTACCCCGTGGAGGCGGGGGGTGTTTTCAAAAATTGCATTCTTCTCTGCTTTTCTTTCTTATCCCTCCCCCCCCCAAAAAAAAAGAAAACCATACAAGCTCTGGAGTTAATTAAGCAAAGGACAGAGAGGCTGGGATGTGCTGGGGTGTAGCTATGAAAGCAATTCTGCTCCAATGGGAAAAGTGTTTTGCTTCTTGAAGGCTTCCCCTCGCACGGTGTCACGCTTTGCATTGGCCGTGGCATGAGCCCTGGGGCTGGCAGGGCTGCTCCGTGCCCCCCATGGCATCCCCCATGCTCCCTCTGATGATCATCCCTGATGATGTGAGCGGGGCCGAGCTCGGCTTCAGTGCTGCCGTAGGGTTTGTCACTGCAGCAGAGAGTGCTTTATAGCCAATACCAAGTCTCTGTCCCCTCCTTGCCAAGCGGACTTGGGCATGTCATGTCCCTGCTTCATGCCTTAGTTTTGTCTCTGCCTTTTGCCTGCTATATATAAATTCTGAACATTTTTTTGTCAGAGCAGCTCTGTACAGCGCCTTGGACTGTAGTGTGTTAGTGAGACTTGCAATACTCCCAATTAAACTTATAACAGTGAATTGAAAGGCACGAGACAGGAGCCCACCGAGGGAATCTCCTCTTCTAGCCCTGGGACTAGGGCATTTGTCCCAGGATATGGACTCTGCCACACCAGAGCAGGCAGGCATCCCTCGGGGGAAGGAGGAACATCCCAGGCTGCATCTATGCCATTGTGCTCAGCTGAATGGTGGGAAGGGGAACCAAGGGGAAAATTAAATTTGCACCCTGAGCCTGGAGATTAGTTTCCCCTTATTGTTGTAGGAATAATTAAAAATTGTTGGCCACATTGTTCCTTTTCACCTTCTCATAACCCACTTGCTGTCTTTGATTCCCCAACCTCCTCCTGATAATTGTGTTGCAGTGTGCTTTTATGGTCCTGCACATTCCCTGGGACCGTGGGCTCTTTCTCATTGCCACCCTCCCTTTTCACTCCACCGTGTGCCGGTAGCACTTTGCCTGCCTGCCTGAGCAAGGGTCCCTCATACCCGGCGCCAGGCTGGGAGGCCAAGACAGGTCCCCATGGACCAACACGGGGCAGTGATGGATGCCCACGTTGCCCTCAATGACCGAGCACAGGTATGGAGGGGACAGAGCCACCTCCATGTGATGCTCTCCTGAGCTTGCCAAGGAGCAGAGCTATTATCCTGGATGCGTCATTGCTGCTTTATTCCTTCCCACGTCGCTGGAGCTGGGTTTGACTGGGCTCTGCCTTGGCAGCCCTGCATTGCACTATATAGACCTCGGCAGAAAAAAATGCGGAGAAAGCTGCTGTCTGGGGAAAGCACGCTCCCGGCCCTGGGGATCAACAGCGTGATCCAGGCGGGAAAGCGCAAGCATCGTCGGGATGAAGGCTGCCAGACAAACGGGGCCGGCGGGGACCAGCCCTGTCGTCCACGCTAGACAAATAAACACAGAGCCCCGGGCTGGCGGGGGCTCGCAGGCAGTGGCTGGTGGCGGTTTAACAGGTCACCCGGCCCCCGCCGCTGCCATCTGCTACCGCAACCTGCGGGTCCCCCAGGGCTGGGCAGGAGGCTGCGTGTGGGGGTCCCCAAGGGGATGGGGATGGCGGGACAGGGATGAGGAAGAGGAGGAGGGAAAGCTGCTCCTGGCAGCTTTGGGAGCAGGGCTGGCGTGAGGCCGTCAGCTGGAGAAGGCATATTCTGGCAGAATAATAATGAAAATAAACCTCACTAGACTTATTTTTAGCCCTGCTGATGATGCTGGGACTATTTAGAGGCTGGCTGACACTGTGGTCTGGGGCTCTTCGACAAGCCCCAGTTACCTTGTGTTTTGTCCTCCAATCGTAAAACTTGGTGGCAGAGAGAATCATTTCTGTGCGTTGGTCAAGGACCCCATGCCTAGGATGCCTGAGCCCTTTGGTGTGGCAAATAATAATAAATACAAATAACGATTCACCAAGAATTTACTACGTCTGATGCAAACTATCCAGCTGTTCAAATGGGGAGAGGGAAATCCACAGGGATGAGGTTGTTGGGGCATGGACTTGGGTCAGTGTAAGAGTGAGATGGCTGCAGGATTGGGCAGGTAACTCGTCAGACAACGAGGCAGATGTTTAAAGTCTTTTCCAAATACACATGGGCAATGTCAGTGACAAATAAAACCCCACCTTTGTGGAGATAAAATGAGAATCAAAGAAGAAGAGGAGGTGGTAGGGTCTTGCTGTGGGCACGCTGGAGAGGGAGATGGGGTAGCTGGGTTTGAGCGACAACGGGCAACTCATTAAACCGCACGTGCTCCCATGGGTGGACGGGGACAACAGCGATGCTGCCCTTCTTGCAGGGCACAGCCAGCCCCCCGGGATGCGTCCCAGCTTTGCTGGGCGGGGTCAGAAGAGAGGGACCTGGAGTCAACCTGATGCACAGCAAACCAGTAGCTCTTACATTTCCATCCGTTCAGCGAAGCAACTTTTGGGGAAACTAACAAAACCCATTTTTTAATGGCTTTAAACCCTCCCTGCAAGAAGGTTTGACAGGGCAAACACATGCAGACCCATAAATTAGCTCTAATAGCTGAAGCCCCATTGTGTAGGCAATGGCTCGCAGCACACAGCAGCTACTCCCGGTTAACAATGCGAGGAAAGTCACTCCGCACATTTTTTATCCTTTGACACAAAGTGCAGCTGCAGGAATACCTCAAGCGGGATTTTAATAAAAAACAATCATGTTCTTGCGGCTCTGCACATTTGAGAACGAACCCATGGAGATAACGGGCCCGGGCTCACAGTGATAAACATGTCAAGATAATAAAAATTATGTCTTTCCTCTAACAGAAAGGGCAAGATCCTCATCTGATGCAAGCTGTTGTAGCTCCGTGCGGTCAGTGGAGTCACTCCTGCTCACCCCACTGGAGACGGAGCCCATGGAATTGGCAGCAATGAAATGGGATCCAGCAACCAGGCTCTGCGAATGCAGCGTGGTCAGAAAGGTCGCTGTTTGGTTGTGCGTGCCAAATTCTCATCTTTCCCCATCCAACATAAATCCAGGATTTTTGTATGTGTGTGCAAATGCCATTGAGGAGCTAAGCTGAAGGCAGACAAGCCGCCTGCGCAATAGGGCAGCCAGCTTTCAGGGCTGCAGGCGATGCAGAAAGGACTGGGTGCGAAGTGAAGGACCCAAATGAATTTTCAAAGTGGGAATGATGCCGAATTTGGCCAAGAGGCTGTTGCAGGGAGCAGGGGCAGCAGGAGAGCGGGGTCACGGGCACGCTTGGGAAGGGCTGGGGGCAGCTTTCACTGGGTTGAGAAACACCAGAAGTCCACAAGACAGCCTGGGCCAGGTTCCTGGAGGACTTCCAGGCAGGGAGAAGTGCTGGGAAATGGCAGCCTGAAGGAAAAAGTTTGGAGGAGCCTCTGGCAGCAGGAGGGAGAGCAAGCAGGCAGGATTGCCCTGCAGAGGAGGAGCGGGAGCGTGCATGGGGTTGGTGTCAGGGCTTGTCGGCTCAGAGGAGTAGAGCAAAGCTGCTATTGTGGAATAAAATATGCTGGAATGTGGACACGCCTATTCCAGAATAAAGCTGCTTTTTCCTAATTTAACTTAATCCACTATTTGTTTTTATTATTTTTATCATCATCAGATGCAGCTAATTTGGAAAAGCTGTTCCAATTAATTTCCCTGCATAGACAAGCAGCTACACGCTGGAAAGCCTTTGTCTGTTCGGTGGCAGCCTGACCAGCAGCTTCTATTCATTTCAAAACCAGCTCCTTTCTTCTTCCCTCTGACCATTTTTTTCTACTTTGTCTCATCAGACCATGAGGGGAACAGGAGTAGGAATTTTTCCTGGGAGCATGGAGCCTGGGAGCCCTGTTTACAGGAGGAAGAGCAGGAAAAAAATGTTAGTTAAAGGGAGGGAAGACAAGGACCTCAGGAGAACCAGAGTCCAGGGCAATGGTCAAGGAGGTCACGATGACCACATGGATGGCCACCAGGCACTTGGCATGAGGTAGTGTCTGCCATCCCCTCTCTTTCGACTATTTAAGCCTCGGGTATTGCATAGCCTGAGACCTCAGCAGGGGGGCAGGAGGCCGGAGTGCACTGGGTTGTCCACGTTGGAGAGACCCACAGCTTGAATCAGGGACACAACGACAGCTGTTGGTGGCACTAAGACTATGCCCAGGATCAAGAAGCCCCCTTAGGTGCATCCACGGCGCTGGATGGTGGGAGCATCCCGTGCCTGGGGGGGCTGCAGTTGCTGCGCTGCTCCTGTTGAGGCAGAGCCAGCTCTCACGGAGCCCAGATGTTGCAGAGGAAGCTGCTGAAGAATGATCCATCCTTTCCTTTGGCTCGGAGATGAAAGCAGCTCGCAGGAGCTCGGGGTTTTGCACAGCTCCTTCAACAGTCCCTCTCCAGCTTTCGGCCAGAGTGAGCTGAGACTGGGGGGACCTGCACGCAAGGGAAAAATAAAGACACAAACCACTGTCTCCAAGATGATTTTCCCCTTTTGATTCTGCAGTCTGTCTTTTTCCCTACTTTTTTCCTGATCCTCCACCCTTTTGCTCTGGGACTCCGCCATCTCCTCGCTCCATCCCACGTGGTCTTGTCCTTTGGCACTTCAGAGACTTGGCTCATCCTCCTGCCGACTGGCAAACGTTGGGAGGCCACAGCTACGCATTCATCTCCAAAAGCAACCTGAAAATGGTCCAGTCCATCATCCCCTGTGGTCTGGGCAATGGAGCCAGTGCCAGCAGAAAGAGCCAAGCGTATCCTTTGCTTGTGTGGCAGGCAGTTCGTGAGATAGAGACGCTGGGGGAGAAGGATGCAAGCTAAAAACCCAAAGTCTCCTGCCAGATGTTGGGTGCACCTAAAGAGGTGGCAGTGGCTGATACTGGAAGGAAGGACGGCCAGATTTTCTCCCTTCCAGGCAATTCCTACATTATTTGTGGAGTCTCTTTCCCTCCCAAGGCTTGACCTTGAGAGACACTATAAATGCCTTAAAATCTTGGTGCAGGACTGTTGCGAGCTATTTCAACATGAAATCAGGTTACCATTTGGTACAGTGCCCTTTTTTCCTTCTTCTCCTCCTTGTACCTTCGAGGGGGCTGTGTTCAGGGGAAGCTCATGGGCAATCTCCCCATGCCCAGCCTCCGATGAGTCAAAAAATGAAGTCTTCTGCCCCACCAACATATTTGGTCCCTCTCACCCAGTGCTTGCTGGAGCTGTACCTCCACGCTAATAAAGCCTGGTACTTTGTAGGGGCAGGCCCACAAGAAAACAACAAATAGCTTCAATAAAAGGGATGTGCTGCCAGCCTGCTCCCTTTTCCCGCGAGTGTTTGTATGGTCCTGATTTCCGCACAGAGGCTCTGATCTGCAAGTTGTATTCACGACCATAAAACAGAGATTAGCTCTTATCTCTGGCAGGCAGCAATATCAGGCACCAGCCCTCGCTCCAGAGCATTGCCAGCCGAGGACCAGCCCAGCACATGAAGGTGAACTTGTTGGAAGAGGAGGAGGTAAACAACATGGGGAAAACCAGTTGTGGGAGGTGAACCTGGAGGATGGGATGATGCCAACCTGCCCTGGGCTGCAAGGGAGCCCCGAACCCCAGTGCAGGGCGAGAGGCAGGGGAGGAAGCGGTGATTAGACACCAGCATCTGCAATCAAGAGGCAGGAAGCATGATCACCGGGAAATGCTCGCCTCTCTTACCGTTCACGATAAGCTGCCGAGTGCCCCACGGAGGAGGCACCCAGCCCTTCCGTGCCGCCCGGCGCAGTGCCTGGCAGGCAGCACCCAAGCCCTGCGCGCGTAGGGAGCTGGTCCTCGCTGCTGAGCTGCCGGCAATATTTCCCCTGGTTTCCAGCGGCCACTAATTGCCAGGGCTCCTACAGAAATCCTCAAGCCCGTTGGCTTGCAGGAGGGGTGTCCCAGCAGGGAAGTGTTCCCAGCATCAACCCTTCCATTTCCCTGGCAGTGGGGCATTGTTGTACCTGGATGGAGAAGAGATATAGACAGGCAAAAAGACGGGGCTGGTTTAGAGTCTTACTCATAGCAAGACAAACACAGCTCCGCTTACGCAGGAGTTTGGATGGATTCAGCAGTGGTGTGTGTGGGAACAGGCTTTGGTCATCAGATGGCTGTAGGAGAGAAAGAGCAAGAGAGGGAGAGTGAAAGAGAGGAGGGGGGGAAGAAAAGAAAAGGAAAAGAAAAGAAAAGAAAAGAAAAGAAAAGAAAAGAAAAGAAAAGAAAAGAAAAGAAAAGAAAAGAAAAGAAAAGAAAAGAAAAGAAAAGAAAAGAAAAGAAAAGAAAAGAAAAGAAAAGAAAAGAAAAGAAAAGAAAAGAAAAGAAAAAAGAAAAGAAAAGAAAAGAAAAGAAAAGAAAAGAAAAGAAAAGAAAAGAAAAGAAGAGAAGAGAAGAGAAAGAGAAAAAAGGAAAAAAAAAGAAAAGGGGGGAGGGGGGAGAGAGAGAGAGAGAAAACCCCTTTTGAAAGCCTTAAACCTGCCTCTTTATCTCCCTAATCTGTATTTCCCCCCCAAAGCCTCTTTCTGTACAGGATGAAAGCAGATTTCTCCTCTTTATTTTCTTTTTCTGTGTCCTTTAGGAAGGCATTTGCTCGAGACTAATTGAATTTTCTGCCCGTGGAGAGAAAGACACGACACAGAGTGAGTTAAAGTCCGACACCAGGACAGGGCGCAGGAGCCGTGTTAACTGGTGTGGGGGACAGCCCCTCACTTAACAAAAGTGTTTAATTCTGTCCCCTCTTGTTAAGAAGGGGCGGAAGGAGGGGATATTTATTCTGTTCTTTTCTCAAGGTTTTTCCTTTCGGGTCACAAAGTGCCCCCCACGCTCCTGGCCCCCCTCCTCTCCCCGCTTTTGTGGCAGCAGCAGCTGGTGGGTTGCAAAGGGGACAGGCTTTGTCTTTTGACACACTTGAACATTTCTGCACAGAGCTGGGGAAACCTTTCCCTTCCCCACCTCTCGCCTTTCCGGGCAAGGAGGAGGGAGCAAGGGGCAAGCAGCGGAGTTACGGCCGAGGGGATAAAATGGCACAAAGGCTTGTGGAGCCGCGGTGGACGAGGGATCGGGGTCGGGCTGTGCAGGGTTGCGGCGAGCAGATGGTGATGGGCTCTGGAGAGGGGGTGGGATGGCCCCGAATGCCGGGGAGGCTTGTGTCGAGCAACCGGCTGAAGGGAGGGGGAAGAAAGCAATGCAAGAGGCAGCGATCCCATAAAGGAGAGTGCAGGGGCTGCCTCTTCCCAAATCTGACAAAGAAGCCTCTTCTTTCCCTTTGTCACACTCCCAGAGACGGGCCCCAGTTAATCTTCTGGCCACGACACGTGGAGGATCCGCTTGGTTTGTGCTACAAGTCCATAAAAAGAGCTCCTTGCTCTGC
The DNA here is from genome assembly GCA_013401315.1 of Balaeniceps rex. Taxonomy (NCBI): domain Eukaryota; kingdom Metazoa; phylum Chordata; class Aves; order Pelecaniformes; family Balaenicipitidae; genus Balaeniceps; species Balaeniceps rex. The sequence goes on from VYZW01000038.1 coordinate 64,624, forward strand.
AAGCAGCACCCTCAAGTCTTCCGTGAAGGATGTGCAAGCCCTTTGGTCCCTCCATGAAGGGTGTGCAAACCCTTTGGTCCCTCCACACCTCCTCCAGGGACGGGCCATCGGGGATGAGCCCCGGGAACGAGTACAATCCATCTGAGTTTGACACCAGGACCACTGCTAGATGTGAGGAATGCCGTGGTGCAATCCAGCGGTGATGGCCTGGGGCTGGAATGAGATCAGGCTCCTCGTAGGCATGAGCAGGAAATTGGGGCTTGACCCCTGAGCTAACCCCGCAGCGGTTAGTGTAACCTGCCTGCGCCCACCCCATACCTTATGGGTTTGCAGCCTGGGAATGGTCCCAGCGCCTTCTCTCTCCTGGGCAAAGCAAAAAGTAGAAAGCTAAAAAACAGCTTGAAGAAGAAAGCTAAACCCCAACTCTCTCATGAGCTCGCAGCTTGAATTGAGGACTCCACTGTCTTCTCCATGACCAAGCACCTCGTATGAGACCCGCACACCTCCTTACCTTGAGGCAAGACCACGTCTTTATTCCGCAGTGAAAACTGAGCCCTCACAGCCTAATGGCTGTTGCTGGGTGTTTCCCTACAACTGATACCCAGCAGCCTGCACCGGGAGAAGGCCCTCCCTTCTCAGGCTGAAGATGGGAGCACGTGTGGACACTAAAGGATAAGCCTCCCAAATTGTAGCGGATGGCCCGATTAAAGTCTGTCTGGCTGTCCCTCATACTGGTGCAAGCTGGCAGCTTCAGTGGGTGGACACTGGGGTAAAACCAGTATGAGGTGAGGGAGAAGAGAGATGTGAGTTTTAACCTTTGCGCGGCACCGGACGTTCACGTGAAGCTTTGGGAAATGCCTGCTTCCGCAGGAGCTTTCAGGAGAGCCCTTATGAGTGGAAAATAAATAGATACAATCGTTATCCAAATTGTCTTATTTTTGTGATGCCTCTTGAGTAAACCCACTTCTGAGGCTGTCCTAATTGCTTTGCAATAGAGCAGAGATAAATATTTATCAAACAGCTGCATCAGGAAACCACAGTTCAGAGAACCAGTATCGGGCGATGCGTCTCGGGAAGGATGAGTCTGAGTGGTTTTAGCTTGCTGACCTGTCAGGCTTCCTCCCTCGCATGAGGCAGAGCTTCACCAGAGCCCGCACCCACGTGGCACCACACCAGTCCCATACCGTCACTTGGAACTGGTCACGCAGGGCCTTTGGAGGACTCTTCTTCATGCTGGAGCCCCCCCATTGCCCTGTCCCGTTGACCCGGTGTTTTCTGACACCTTTTCTTCCTCTGACTTCGTGGCCTTGCTTGCTTTCTATTAAAAACCCCAGAGATGCGGCCCATATTCCTCTGGGAGCCCCAGTGCTAAAAGAGGCCCACATGCAAATATTTAGCCACGCTATTATTAGCACAGGAACATCCAACCAGATGGCAACATTTCTAGGTCTTGCTGTGGAAAACTGGCTCTTCAGAATAAAACAGGCTGGGACAGAGCTCTGGGATTGCCCGCCACTCCCTGAGATCCCAGACGGCTGCGCCAAGGCAGTGGGACACATGGGACAAGGGCTTTTCTGCGTTGTGCACATGCGGGACATCCCCTCGGCAAGCGGCGCTTCATCTGAAAAGAGAGGAAATTATGCTGACAATCAAATTTCGAGGTTTGGTGTGTCAGAGGAGGGTCGGCTTGTGTGCATTCACTGCATGGGTGTGCAGGTCTTCCCTTGCTCCGCGCGTACCTGATCCCTCAGCAGAGAGGCGGCATTTTGCGTTGGCCGCAATCCGCCATGTGCTGTCCATAGCCGGGGAGGGCAGAAACCCTTCTGTTAAAGTTAACATCAGCATTAAGCAGCCTCAATAGCAAAGAAGAGCAGAATTTCCTCTGCTGCACAGTTTGTGCCCATCCTCTAAAACACTTATCCTCCCAGGAGCACTCTCTCAAGCTAGAAATGCCCAAGGAGATGATTTTAATGCCGAGCACGAGCCAGCTGAAGTGCCGGTCTAAACTTCAGATGGATGACGTTCCCGTTTAATTGGGAGCGGGTGGTTTTTTGACTCATGCAAAGGGCATGCTATTTTTATAATGAGCTGATTTCAGATCACAGCCTCCTTATGTTAGGCTCTGCACATACATCTAATGAAAGCCAGGTCCTGCCTAGAAGACCATACAATGGGCTGAGAGTTGGGAAGAGCACGCAGAAACATCTCACCCAGGGGCTTTGCGAGGTTGCCTGCCAGGGTCTATTTTTTCCATCCTCACTCATGTCAGAGAAGTTAAATATTTACTGGAGCTATTAAATATTTATGCTAAGCTGCTCCTCCCGTGGGGAGGCATCCTATCGCCAGCTCCCGGGGGCCTGCGGCCAACTGACTCACGTGCCTGTGCTCAGCTAAGCTCTGCTCCAGAGTGTAAACACACGGGGACTTCATGGGGCTGCCATATCCCATAGGGATGGGAAGCTGCTGGTTTTGGCACCAATAATACTATTAGGTGATGGAACTGATGGTCCTTTTGGTGTCTTCCTTTAAGGTCAAGTCCTTCAGGAAGGTGTAGGTTGCTCTTTGCTGTCCTTCCCCCCATGGTTTGTGATGACACCTCGTCCCTGGTGTGCAGGAAGCTGGGCGAGAACATCCAGCCTGACCCAGCCCTGGCTCCCTCCATCCTCCCGGCAGGACACCACCACCGCCAGGAGAGCAGCAGGACTTGAGGCAGCAGGTCCCTAATCCATAGCATCCAAGGGGACCGATGTTCAACGCAGTAAGAGCAGGAAACCCGGTGGCAATGGCAAACCTTGCTGCTCTGCAAAGCATAAGGCACACAGGAGAAGTCCCATCCCCAGGGGTGCCAGCAGCAGCCCCGTTTGCCTCCCCTCTCCCTCCTGGGCTGAGCGGGTTAACGCTGCTGCGCCTCCGGGCTGGAACGGGGCCAGAGGAAAAAGGCTCCACCATTTCCCCGTCCGCCTGGAAAACAGGCCGGCTGTTTTCTCCAGCGGCAGAAGGCTGTTTATTCTGGGCCAGATTCAACAGCACGCCATCCCCCCCACCCCGAACCCCGGCCCGCAGGGAGGCTGAAGGGCACAACCTGCCCGGGGGGAGCCAGGCGCTCTCCCTGCATGGCGTGACCCCACCGGGCGCCGCTCTGCCCTTCCTGTCCCCATCCCTTTCCTTTCCTCCCCGTCCCACTCCACGCGGGGCTGGGGACGCCCTTTCCTGCCTGGCACCCAGCTGGCCCGACGGCAGAGACGGTGCTGCCGAGCACCACGACACCATCCCCGCTTCCCACTCCCGGCCAAAGCCCCGCCACGTTATCAGCCTCTCCATCGCCTATCGACCTGAAAAATGTGCCTGGGAAAGAAAGAAGAAAGAAAGGAAAAAGAAAGGAAGAAAGAAACCAGCCTTTGGCTCCAGCGTGCCAAAGGGAGTGACAGCGCGCGCGGGTTTGGCTCGCTTTCTTGCCAGCTCTTTTCCCAGCAGAGCGATAAGAGACGGGGCGAGCACAATCGCAAGCAGAGCAGGTCCCAGCGGCTTGGCTGGATCTGGGCCAGGATGGCTGAGGGATGCTGAGTGCTCCACAGGGACATATTTCCAAAATAAAGTCATTCTAGTGCTCCTCCAGCACTGCCAGCCACCCAACAGCCTGCTGCAAAGCATTGCTGCTACCCCCATGGCCGAAACAAAGCTGTGAGGAGCCCTGACCCGGCAGAGGCATGTTTGAGTGCTCCCCAGGCACCCCCTCCTCCAGCCGCAGCAGTTCTCAGTGCAAAGAGCAGCACATGGTCTCGGCTGGACGTGCCCACGGCCCCCGCAGCCTCCCCAGCGCTCCCGTGTTGCCCTCTGCCCCATCTCCTCTCCCTCTCATCCTCTCCATCCTCCATTTCTCCCCCAGCATCGCTGCCTTCCTCGCTGGGTACATCCATGCACGCTCGATGGGGCGCGGATGCGGTCTGTGCACCAGCCTGGTTTGCTCGCTGCAAACTGAGCTCGGCTCATCCTCAGCACAGGATGGATGTTTTGGGCCCAAAATACAGCTGGCGTTGTAGAAGGGCAGCTTGGAGGTCATTTTTGAGCCTGCTCCTCAGCTTGCAGCGCTACACAGTGTACCCAACCTGCTGGAGGATGGGGTCTGTGGGTTTCAGTCACTGGGAGAAGTAGGGCACTTTTGAGCATGCAAGCCATGGGTGTGAGATACCCGTTGTTCTGGGAGAGGGCTCCAGAGGAACTTGATAGTTGAAAATTAGGCTGGGAAAGGTTAGAAGACACCCCAGGAGACAGAGCCATGAGGTCCAGCCTGCAGAGCCTCCCAAGTCCCCTTTGTTCACCTCAACCTGTCCAATATCCCACCTGCTCCAGCCCCACAACCAAGTGCCAAAGCCCCTCTCCACCCCTCAGCAGCCCCACAGCTAATCCCCTCCATGTCCACACACATGGATGAAGAGCAAACCCTGTCCATCTGCTCTCCTGTGAGACCCCCCTCATTGAACCCTAGCCCACGCTGTCCTAGAGGTCCTGGAAGTGGATAGGATCCCGAGACCACCCTCTACCCCGCTGCAATGGTGTCATACAAGGCTCCCTGGAAGATGACAGCCCCAGCCCTGAGCACTTCACGGAACAATCTCCGAAATCAGGAGGCCCCGCAGGGTTTGTCCACCTCAGTCTCCAGCACAATCTGGAAATGCCACAGCATGCAGCCAGCAACGCTCAGGTCACCCTGACCGCTGCTCCCCAGCCCTTCCTCTTAGTCACGTCTTTCTTACCATAATAAATTAAAAATCAAATGGGTATTACGGCACTGATGGCCATCCTCATTATCCTCTCATCAGCATTAAATTAGCAACCCTGACAATGGCCTGATAGCGGCACCAGTGGGGCCGAGATAAGCAGCAATAACAAAAGGAAATCAATCCCTCCACGGCAGCCTGCGGGGCTCGAGGTGTCCTGGCAGGCGATGCATGGCTCGGCAGTCAGGGCCATCCCAACCAAGAGCCCATCTCCCCACAACCTCCACACCAGCGATGCTCAGCACCCTGTAAAGGACCCTGACAAGCTGGGAGCCAGCAGCTGGGACCCCCTGGGTGGGCCTGGGAGCCTGTCCCCTTAGATGGTGCAAATGGGATGGAGGAGAGACGCCAATTCCCATTAGAGGAGGTTGGGACTAAGAAAAGCTAATGACGTCCTTACGACGAGCACTCTTCTCCATGACAGGGACACAGGGATGACTGCAGGACACCCTCTGCCCGGAAACCTCATCTAAAATAGCTGTGGATGCCTCATCATCATGGCCCATCCCCAGCTGATGTGAACAGGAGTTGGCTTGAACCCACCAGCAAAGGTCTCAATGAAGTTTTGCTCAGAGCCTCGTGCCGGAAGGGGCTGTGAAGGGGTAACCCACTCCTCCTTCCTCATCTTCCTGGAAAATGGGCAGAAAAGGAAAAGTTGCAGCCGTCAGAGATAGTTCCACACCAGCTCAGGGTCTGGATGGAGCAGCCCTTGGAGGCAGACACCGTCAGGAGGGCTCAGGCCACCCCTGCTCCCTGGAGAGAGGTGCACGGAGAGGTGGGACACACACCCCTTGGGAGGGGTTCCTGTTTTGAGGGAAGAAGAAAAGGACACGGACGTGGCGGTCAGGGATGTACTGTTGGCCCCGCTAATAGAAACCCTCTGTATAAACAGGGAGAGGATCCAACAGAGATCAGAGATGGTTTTTCTTTCAAGAAAATTAAACATTTAAAACATTTGAGAACACACGCCCTCACCCCCCGGACAGTAATTAACTTCTTCCTGTGCAGAGCATGGAGCGCTTTCCAAAACCAGAGTTAGATGGATTATTTTTCAAAGGAAATGTTGTTGAAAGGATCTTCAGTTATGTCCTAAAGTGGGAAAACAGTCACAGTGACCGAGGAAGAGCTTGCTCCATGCATGTGCTACATTGTGGCTGCCCGAGGAGATGGCGACACTCCAGATGCTGCAGGTTTGGGCGTCACGTGGTGGCTCAGCAGCAGTTGCTTTGTTCGATGGAAAAAAGTCCTTTTTGGTCATTGTATGACCCTAAAAATCAATGCAAAGTAAACCAGTCACCAACAGGGGAAAAAAAAATCCCAAACTCAACCTGTGAGGGATGCATTGCATTTCCCCAACGCACCACGACCGGGGAATCTTGCGATGAGAGAGGGGATGTAAATTCAGATGCAGATGCAAACATATGCAGTGTTCAAGGGGATTTACATCCCACGTCCCCATCTGAGCCCATCTTCCTGTGAACTTAGGATGAGCTCAGTCCTCGTGAATCTCCGTTCTCAGAGCAGTAGCATGAAAAGAGGCAGCTGGTATGTGTGTTAAACAAGCGCAGTGTGAATGACATCCCGGCAATAAAAGGACTCCACTGCTCGCCAAGGTGTTTGGTGGGAAAAAAATAACTTCCCAGGCTGATCCCACTGCACTCCCCGAGCCTGCAGAGAGGCGGGGAGCAGCACGGGAGGCAGGACCAGATAGAAATGTATAAAAGCTGGTCTGGAGAGACAATTGTGCTTTGTAGCAAAGTTTGAGGTTTGGATGTTTGTTTTCAGTGCTGCATCGGGAGGAAAATAAAACCCAACATTTTTTTGCGACACTGGCTTGTGGGGAAACAGCTATTTTCTGGTTGAAAAGGTCAGGTTTGCTTTCCATATCTCCCTCGCATCAAAAATGTCCTGCAATCCCTGGAGCTCGGGAGAAAATTTCCTCTTGCAAAGTTAAGTGAGGGCAGGCCTGCGGGGAGAGCTGATTTCTTTTCCTAGACCAACGTGAGCCAGCTGGGAGAAACGGGTCTGGGTTGGAACACCCAAATGCTCTTTCAGGTCTAGGGTAAAGGGTCAGGAAACAACAGGAGCCCGAACATCCACCAGCGCAGGGCAGCAGGAGCATGGCTGGAGATGGGTCAAAGCCAGTGGCAAGTTTGCAGAAGCAAATGGTGTTATTGGGACAGAAGGACAGCCATGGTCTGGTACGGAGCCGGTCCTCTGTCACCGCACAGTGGCTTTGGCCAAGAAGCCAGGCTGCTCAGCAGGACCTGCCTGCCTGGGAGACACGGGCAGCCCAGGACATCACACCCAGGATGTCCACTTTGGGGCCCTGCTCTAGAGCAAGGGGCAGCAGGAGCTGTCATCGCCCAAGGCTGCGTGTGGCCTGTGCCGGAGCAGCCCTTGTGCTCCTCCCTGGGGTACGGCACCCGCGGGAGGCTCAGGCGGCCCCGCAGAGCCGGGAGATGGTGCCACATTTGGCATGGGAAATGATACGCTTGGGGTGGGAAGTCTTCTGGCTCTGCTCCTGCAATTTCTCTTCATTCCTTTTACCCTTTATAATCCTAAAATCACCCCAAAATTTCTGAATCCCCTTTGGGTATCTCTCCTCTCTGACTTCATCTTACAGTCTTCCCTTGGCTGATATTTAGTTTTTAGCATCTTTGCTCTAGTAAGGATCCTTCTGCGTCAGCATCGCGAGAAGTTTTGGCACCGCTGACCAGTATCTCCCTTATAATGAGACATCCAGTGCTGAGCCTGGGAGGACGTCGAATGCATACAAAGAAAAAATAATTCAAAGAGACAAGACAAAGGGATCTGTTGGATGGGGACCAGTGCATCTGGGGAAACTTTGTTTTAGAGGGGGAAGAGAGCAAAAAGGAGAAAAAGAAAGAAAGAGAGGAAAAAGGCATCTGGAGCGGGATTGTTCCTTGCCTGCAGGTGTGCGTGCGGGGAAGGCAGGGCAGCGCCGTGCATTTTTGACATTAAAAGCATTGCAGGCTGGTCACCTTTGGCTGTTCACTCCGCACTCCCTCCCGGGTGTTGTGTTCCCGTGCCCGCAGGCAGCGCGCTCTGTCCTTTTCTCTTTTCCCCACCATCTGCTGTCGCAAATTCCCCTGAGCGTCTCCCGCCCCGGCATAGAATTTCAACCCGGGGTAGAAAACAAGAGGGAGAGAAACCCAAACCCAACCTGCGGCAGCACGGGGAGGGACAGGACCCGGCTTGTGCCCGGTCCCCATCACAGTGTCACCTGGCCTCTGCCGTCGGGTGCTTCAGGGGCACCCCTGGGTGCCAGCGGGTGCTGGGGGGTGCTTGTCCCCGGCTGGGGCAGGAGGAGGATGGGGAATGCAGGGCTGTGCACACAGTGGGATCCTCTTTCCTTGTATGGCCGGGGCCGCCGGCGGCAGAGTCCCCCTTAACCCCATTGTTTCAAATTACAAAGCCGCCCCGATCCCACTGAGCCACCTCAGATCCAAGGAAAGAGCCGGCAGCTGCTTTGAAATCTAGACTGGAGTGTCTCCAGCAGGCAGTGCTTAAAACAACAGCTGGGCTCCCTCCCCACGGGACACAGCACCCCGGCCTGGGTACCAGCGAGGGGACTGTGGGCTTGGAAGTCCCCTGGGGTAAGGGAAAAGGGCATTCGGACCTGGAGCAGGGCTCCCACAGCCCCCCAGAGCAACCAGCACCCTCCTGCGTCATGCCTGGCTGGTACCCACCTCCCTTAAGGGCCTGGAGAAGACCCTGGGTCCTGGCAAGTGATGCACAGGGGTGCTTTCTCACATCCCCATGCACACTGGTCCCTTTTGCATGGCCCACGCCAGTGGCTGTGTGAGCTGTCTCCTCCAGCGTGTGTTCAACCAGTTGTCTCCTGAGAGAGAGCAGTCATGGGCAAAGGTCTGGAATAATTATATTTATGTCAAGCTTATTGCCCTAAATTGGGCTTAAACCCTTTTGTGCCCGCCAGTGCCTCCAGCACACCCTCCAGGGTCTTGGGCCACCCGTCCCCAACCTTGAGACCCTCTGCGGTAGCAGGAGCTGGGAGGGTGGATGGGGGGCACCAGGGGCTGGTGGTCCCACGGGCTGATCCGATTCTTCACGCATTATTAACTCCCCCTCAGACAGTCAGGGAGGAGAGCACAGGGCCATCGCTGGGACAAACTTGGTCATGCTCGGCCACATTCCTGCCTTCAAAAGGGCCCGGGGTGCCTGGGCCTCAGCGGACAAGGGCCCCAGGAGATCACATTACTCAGGGCTTTTGTAACCTTAACAGCCATGAAGGCATAGCAAAAAACTACGAGTGTGCACGGCTCTGTGTGCAAGAGGGTCGGGGAGACACCATCCTCTCCAGCTCAGCCTGGCATTAATCCCCCTAACAGATTAATGATGCTTGGTGCTTTGAAGAGGAGAAAAAGGAGATGGGAGACTAACTGGGGAGATCAGCAGGACGAAAGCTGGCATGTACTCCCCCCAAAGCCCCAGACAGTGTTTGGGGAATTGGCTTCTCCCTTGGGGAGCTCAGGGCATCTGCATGGGGAGCTCAGCCTGTCCCTTGGACCGCAGCTGGACAGAACCAGGTGGGTGAAACCTCCTTTGAAGTGTCCCACCGGCTGGGATGGGGTGACAGGGACCAACGGTTGTAGCTCAGTGCACACCTGGAGCCCTGTGTGAGCCAACAGATCTGTGCCCCCTGCTCCTCCAGGGATGCTGAGCTCCTGCCGCACACCCGGCCCGTGCCAGGAGCCAAATTCAGACCTCAGCCCCGCAGCCTTAAGCCCTGGCACGCTTGTGCCTCGTCACTGCAAGCAGCCTGAACAAATGTGGGCTGTTTGCAGAGCGGCAGCAGGAATGCTGGCCCCGAGCCCGGCGCACTGCAGGGCCGGCAGCTCCCATCCCATCCCCTCCCCGCCGCCAGCTCGCTCCCTCCAACCCCATGGCCCCAGGGGAAGGAAAAAGGCTTCGTGGGGGCTGGTGGGCAAAGAGGAGAGGATTCGTCAGTGCAAACAAGTCAGCTGCTGTGTTTAACAGGCGCCGACAAACCTGCTTTGGAAGTGCGTTGGCTGTACCTACCCACCCGTTGGGATGTACCTACCCACACTGACAGGGGTGCGGTGGCAGCCCCATCCCTAAAAAGCGGTTACGCGTCCTTCTAGCTGCACCAGCCTCTTCACTGGCATGGTCCCTCCTGCTCTGTTGGCATCCCACCGAGCTGTCACTGTCCTGCAGTCCCCAACACCCAGCCATGCTCTGAAATGGGTGCGAGCTGGTGCTTTCCCAGGGTCTTGGACTGGGATTAGAGAGCGTGCTTGGCTCTGGCTCGAGGACCATGAGCAGAATGCTCTGCCTCATGGCTTTCATGGTTGCTTCCTCCCCTAATTAGAAACATGCAGCCACCAATTACCTACTCTGCCCTTGACACCTGCATGAGAGAGACCTTTCCCCCAGCCCAGCCTTGGGGTGGACAATCAACCACCACCTTGCAAACACTTGGTGGGGAAAAGGTCTCTCCTCTCCGAGGATCTGGCCAAGGGGCTTTTTATTTGCATTCACCATGCTGGCCATGATTACTGCTGCAAAGGTTGTTGATACTTCCTCCACGATTCCCAATAGCCCTTTGCAAAGGGCTGGCACCAGAAGACCAGGCTGAAGACCTCCTAAGCTAAAAAGCACGTTTCTACATCATGCTGAACAGGGCCAGGTTCCCAAGCTGGGATGGCAGCAGATCTAAGTCTCTGGGTCATGGGCAGTCATTGAAGCATCCTTCACCCGAGCGTTAGCTGCTGCAGCCCCCCCACCCCGCCTGCCCTGCAGCATCCGGACCTTCGCAGCCCATTCCCTCTTCCCAAAGAGGTACGAAAGCTCCTAGGACCAATTTACCCCATCTGTGCAGCAGGGAAAGAATTTAAGGCATGGAGGTGTATCAGGGCCACTGCAAGCACAAAAGAAAAATAAACAGGCACAGGATCTCCCAGCAAACCAGCAGCCCTGAGAAAAGGAGCCAGCATCCCTCAGTGGCCTGGGGGGGTGGGTTTGTCGGGCTCTGGGTGTTGTTGCCGTCATTTGCTCTGAGCTGGCACAGGTACAGCTGCAGCCTCCACGCTGGAGCCATAAACACATCCGAAACCTGCACATCAGCTGTCACGTTTCCTAACCCATTTTTCTCCAAACTTGCCCTACACCCTACCCGGCAGGTGACCGGCTTTGCCACCCCCTTGGCCAAGAAATGCCTCCCAGGCAGTTTGGGCCGAGGCTGCCTTCCCTGTTCCTGCCCTTTCCGCTCATCTAGGTGCTCCCGCCTGCTCACGAAGGGGTTCCTAAGTGTCTGCAGAGATGCTCTGGATGTGTGGGGGCATTTACAACCTAACCGACTTCTGCAAACCTCGCTAAGCTCCTCATTGCACCATTGGCACTGAAATCCCGGGGGAACCTTGGCCCTTCATCCCACTGTACCTCAGTTCCCTATTTATGCTCCTGGATGCTGTTCACAGGGGCATGGGGAGAACCTTTGTGGACCTTTCCCTCCCTCCCCTGATGCTCTTCTACCTGACTCCCTCCTGTCTCCCCTGTTTGAATATGTGCGTGTCTCTTCCCCGCTGAGCTGATGAAAGAGCCTCCCGATGTCCCCTGCCCCGTCACCCTCCGATGCTCCATCACAGTGAGTCCCTGTTTTACAGAACTAGGAATTAAAGTGACTGGCAATGCTTTCAGGCTCATCTAACGACTTCCAGAGCCTTAATTTAATTTAATTACCATCCCCTTCTTATCTTAATCATCCCGCCTGTGTTTATAAACAAAACACTGACTCCCTGCCCCACGGGCTGCAACCTGAGCGCGGCACCTCCCATCTGCACAACTCATTACATTCCTCGCTTGGCCCATCTGCCAGATGTCCGCAAGGAAGCTCGTGCAAGCCGCGACTGGAAAGCCGGCACAGAAAAGACGCTGCATTAACCACTTGGCTTTCATCCGCCGGCCCAGATTTTCCCGGAACGCCCTCTTTGCTGCATGCTCGGGGTGAGGTATTTGGGTTGGGGTTGCTCAGCCCGTTCCCCGCTCTCCCGTTGTCGGTGGTTCCTGCTGCTGCCAGCTCAGCCCTGGCCTCTCGGTCGGGATGTTTATGCCAAGCAGACAGCCTGACTGGTTGATTTTGGGGAAAATCAGGATGCTGTGAGCAGCCAGAGTGGTGTCTGCAAACTGCTGCCCTGCAAATATTCAGCAGAGAACATGCGATGAGCTGTCCCAGGCAGAGCTGGGCTCCTGGGGCCTCCCTGCTCCTGCCAGCGAGCAAGGTGCCATGGCCAGAGCTCACACGGTGGCTCTGCCACCCCCAAATGAGCTCAGAAATGGAGGAAGAGTCACTCCCTGCGCAAACCTGCTGTTCCTGGGGATGCCGGGGGTCCCTCCTGCCCTTTTTGGAGCATCATCTTCCTGCAGCACGGATGTGGGGTGAGCAATGGCGCAGGTGACTCCATCCCTACTCTGTGGACTTCAAGGCCCTGTTTTCAAGGTTCTCCCTGTTGCTCCTAAAGGATGTCCATCTTTTGAAAATCTGTCTCTTCCCCTCTAGGCAATCCTGATCCTGATTATCTCAGCCACAGCCGAAGAGAGAGCTGGAAGTCTTCCAGTAGAGCTGTCATTTGGTTTCTCTCATGACGTTGATTTTTAGTCCTTCAAGAGCCCAGATTCTTGCTAGTCTGGACAAACATCGCCGAGATAAGCCCACTGTTATAAAAGGTGAGGTGAGCTCCTGCTAACCGAAGAGGCTCTCGTAAACAACAGAACAAGGGACTTGGCTCAACGCAGGTGTAAAAACAAACTTTGGCTTTGACTTCAAAAGCCTCAGAGTTTAAAAAGCAGTTATGATGCAACCTCCTTTGTATGCGAGCGGGGATGGTAATGTCGGTTTCTGCAGGAGGGCAGGATGTGCAGGCTGGCCCAGGGCAGCATTCGCAGAAGGCTTCGCAAGCCCCGTGTAGTTCAGTGGCGGCAGGCCCAGGGAAAAGGGCATCCCACTCCCGATGTTCGGATCCTGCCTCCTCTGACAGGAATGAAGCTGCTGAAGGGCTGCCCAGGGCATGGAGGTATGGGGAGGAAAGAAAATATCTTGTTCTGCTTTCTCTCTTTACTGCAATACTCGCATCGCTCCTTGGGCTTTCGTCTGCCCCATCCTCTGGCCAGCTGCAGCGCGGCAGAAGTGCAGAGCATCGCTCTGCCGAGACGTGGTGCAGCTGGGATGAGTGACCAGCTTAAAGCCATGTGCTGGGAAGAGGTCTCAAACAAAATGTAAAAATGAGCCCTTTCCCCATCACTTGGACTCTTGACAAATTTGCATCCACAGGGCAGGCTGCGTGGCTGGCGGCAGTTTGTATCTGTTGGCCCCAAAATGCTTTGAATAATTGGCCCGTTGTTACAGAGAAAGCAACAGTAACTTTGGGCTGCTTTGCTTTCCTGACATGCCGATCTCGCAGCACATCCCAGGTCCCAGAAGATCCTAATGCATTTCCATGGTGCCGGCTCCAGGACAGTCACACTTCCCAGGGACCAGGGGATTCCGACAGCACAGCCACAGCCAGCCAGCGTCTGACAGCATCTCTCCTGGAGATGTTCTCCTATGCCTTGCAATTTAGACAGCAGCCAGGAAAATGTCCTGCTATCTGCCACCTCAGAAGTAGAAGATGTATTCTGGAAAGGTGCACCCGTGAGGTCTGGTGCGTTTGGTTGGGTAAGAGCAAGGTGAAGTTTGAAGAAAGGTAATATCTTGTATGACTGATGGATAAGTCGGGAAGACCAGGCTCCCTGGCAGCACTTTGAAGGTGTTTGTGCAGCTCCTCTCTGCAGCTCAGGTTGCAGCACTGATTTAGGGGAAGGTTGGTTCAAGTCCCTGCAGACAAATCCTTTCCCGAGAGCTGCAGCCTGGTGAGAGCTCCCGCTTCCCTGCAGCGCCCAGGGAGTGGTCACGCCTGCTGGGAGCAGATACGTGGGACCACAGACAGCTTAGAAGAGACCACATAGAACCGTCTTTGTGTCTGACGTGATGTTCCCCAGGCATTAATTGGGGTAAATGAGATCAGAAATCCCTCTAATGTGGCCGCAGCATTGTCTTCTGCGCAAGAGCAGGGAGCTGGGGTAGAGCATTCGTAGCGAGCTGTTCCCCTCACACTGGTTACTGGCAGGAAGGACGCAGGTTTTTCATATAATAACTTAGTCGTGGGACTAATAAAGCCTCTTTAATCATTGTTCGTCGCTTGTGCACACACACGCACACAAAGGCATGCTCGGAGCTAAAGTGCAGAGGGAGCCAGCACCTGGCAAAGTCATTATTGGCCACTTTAATTTATTTCTAATCTGATGCTAAGGAAAAAAAAATGTAAAATGCAAGCCGCCACCAAAAGAAGAACTCGGTCCACGTGGGATGAAAGGCTGCGATGGAGGTGTGTGGAGTAGAGAGGGAAACTGAGGCAGAAGAGGGTGTGAACCACTCTGTACACAAGCGGGATGGCCCGGCGTGGTGCAGTGGGGAGCCCTCGCCGTGCCGAGGGGGGTCCCAAGGTGTAGACGGAGCACAAGGGACACCACGTCCCCATGTGCTGCTTCCTCTTTCAGGGGATGGAAATAAATATCTCAATGAAACCAAATTCCCTGCTACAAACTGCAGCCGCTCCCGGAGATCTCTGACACGGACTTCCCAGGTGTGCCTGAGCTGGACTCACAACTGCTTGGGTTTTACTTAAAACCTGTGTCCAGACTACTAAGTTTAGTGGAAAGCAGAGCTGCTTAGACCCCCTCTCCCCCCGCCCAGATGCAGGGTCCCTACCTCTTCATTTCAGACATCCCATCAATAAGGCTGGCTGCAATAAAAAAAGCTTATCAACCCATAAAACACACCCTCCCGAGCGTATATTCCTGGGCAAGGCTGTGATAAGGGGTTCAAGTACAGGAAACAGCGGAGAGAGCTCAACTCAAGGCACTTTAGGGAGGTCCGACATAAACAGTGGCCTGTCTGTGCATTAAACAAGGGACAGGGTGGACGGCACCCATCCCCATGGCAGTGTTGCACATGCGATGGAGATGGGGCAGGCTTTCTCCTGGCGTGGTGCCTGGCATGGTGTCCCATGTGTGATACGCTTGGGTCCAGCATCCCTTTCTGAGCTTTCGATTCCGCAGGGATTCAGTCCAGGGATGCTGGAGTGAGTGCAGCTGGTGGTGACAGCGGCTGCTGAGCGTGGGGCTGAGCGAGGCAGGGAGGTTACCAGAGGGAATCACATCTGGCAGAGTCCAGTAAAACCTTTTTTTTTTTTTCATTTTTTTAAATTTATTGCAGAATAGCACAAAAAGCTCAGTAAATGTTATTCAAATATTTGTGAAGTCAGGGCTGGTGTGTCTACGTCTGACAGCAGCTTCCTTGTGTCCTTTCTCTGAGCTCAGAAAGATCAACCCATCTGAAAGCAAAATACTTCAGTGACATGTTTACTTTTTTCACAGCTTGTTTTCTCGCCTGGATGGGAAAGCCTGAGGCCATTAGCAGGGTTTAAATCCCACCAGCCTGCTGCGAGCTGGCAGGTGGAGGCACCCGCCGTGGCACACAGGAGTCCCTCACCCTGTCTCCCAAATACTCTCTGCAGAAGTTAAAGACTTCATGGCAGTCAGGGCAGGGGGACAGGGTGTCTCAGTCTCCATTTAAATATTTTAGATTAACTGAGTGTTCATTCCAGCCCAAAGTTGTGCCCCTTGGTATCCATCCATTTGATCTTATCCTGCTTTTGTCTGTTGGTCTGAGAAACCCTCTCCCACCTCAGCCCTGACATTTAGGGATACCATGATCCATCATCCAAAACTCTTCAATATATAATGTTAAAATAAACACTCAGTAAATCAACTGAACTTCCCCACCCTGTCTGCGTAGGCAACATTTCCAGTCCCTGAATCACTTCTGGGGCTCTTTTACTGGACACTCCCAGTGTGCTACCCTCCTCCTTGGCAAGGGGACACCAGAGCTGGGGACACCACTCTCCCTGCTCTCACCCTGCTGCCACAGCTACAGCAAATAAAACCTCCATCCTCGCCCCACCGCATCCAAGGACGGTGGTTGCCCTCATGGCTGCTGCCTTCCACCGGGGACACAACCGGAGTTACTGCAGTACTTTGCAACCACAAATCTGGGAGACCCTGAGAGTCTGGATTACCTCTGAGGGAACACAGGAAAATTTTAGAGATCGTCCTGCTAAAATAAGGCTGAAACCCATGTTTCTGCCATGGCTTTCACATTCTTTGCTTCCCAAGACAGAGAGGTTGTCCTGTCTTATAATTACAACCTTCCCTTTTTGTTCCTAGACGTAGGACTCTCTATGCGATTGTACTAAAAGAGGCAGTTTTGGCTTGCACCAAGCTGAGTGAGCTGCATTATTCTGTAACAGCCATTTACAAATGATATCAGAAGGGTTTTATTTTTTTCTCCGAACAGGTAAAACTGGGAACCAATTTCTGTGCAACCCCAGTGGAAAGGCGGCTGTGTGACTGCACTTCCCCAGGGCAGCTGCTCCTCCCAGCCCATAGCCGGCCCCGTTTGCCCTCCCATCAGGTGAGCCATGATGTATCATTAGCATTTATCAGTCTCTCCAAGCAGCAGACTCCACTCCAGCTCCATTTGTACCGTGGCCAGACGCCAAGTCAAACCACACAACCAAGGCTGTTGCATTGACAAGATCATCTTTATCAGCCCAAATCCTAGCCCTGTAGAAATGAAGAAGTTAGCAGAGATCTATTTTCATAATTTTCTGGGATTGGCATCAATTACACCTCTCCTTTAATTAACTACACTGCTTTGTATAAAAGCCTTCTCAGTATTTCAGCTCTGATGGATGTCAAGCTGGCAGCCTCCAAATAACCTGAGGGACCTCATTGCCCTTTCTGAAATACTGGCTTCTTTCTATACCTCCTCCCAGCCTGAGACGTAGGAGCAGGTTCTGGGTTTGGGAGACCAAGATGCCCATGCTGACCTTCACAGCACAGTGCCACATCCACACGTGAAGGCGGTGGGCATTGATGAACGCTGGTGAGACCTCCTCCAGGCATGGTCCCTGGGGAACAGGACCCGGAGGCATATGGTGGTGTGAACAGGGTCTCACTAGGATTTTTCCAACTCTTTTCCTTTGCGAATGGGGTGAGGATTTGAACTCAGCCCTTCCCAAGTGCTGCTCTCGAGCATTAATCCAACAGGGTGCCTCCGTTTCCATGACCCTATTTCCACCCTCAGCCTTACACTCCATGAGCTGTTCCAGATGTTTTGGAAATCCCCTTGCAGTTTGGTAAAATCTCCAGAAAAAAAGATAATTTCTCCCAGCAGCCAGATCTAAAGGAGGAGGAGGAGGAGGAGGAGGAGAAGCAGAGGATGTGAGGAGCAAAGCCATGGTCGGATAACCTCTCCCCAGGCTACGATCCACATCAAGTACAAAACAGGATTGATGAAGTCCTGAGGCAGGTCAGAGCTACCCCAGATCGCTCTTGGACATGGAGGCTGAAACCCTGCAGCCCCTCTCCTTTCCCACCCATGGGAGCTTTGCCCCTGACTGCGGCAGACAGGCATCTCCCTCTGTGCCTGCTCCCCAGCCCTGAGGGGTTGGAAACCCACCATCAGCCATGGTAGGAGCAGGGAAGATGGATACAAGACGTTCTGGTATTGCAGCTCTGTCCTCAGGTCTCGAGTGCACCTTGGCTTCTCCTGAGCTGCTACTGAGATGCAGATGGGGCTTCAACTCCGCTTCCCAGAGCTGCTCTATGAGCAGTCAAGGTGTGGATGGGTCTGGGTTGAGCATTTCATGGATTAAACCCTTCGCAGGGCACGTGACATCCCCCCACACCGTACTCTCGCTGCCAGTTTATATCCCTTCCTCTTGCTGAAACCTTGCACTAACAAACGCTTCATTTATAAACGATCCCTTCACCTCCCTGCTGAAGCTCTCACGCTCTGCTCAGTTCTATCCATAACCATATAGAATCAAATTATGTATAAATCCAGCACCAGAAACACAGAGGGACTGAATCAGCAGCCGGGATTCAGCCTCCACCCAAGTCAGGAGTCACTGCAAGCTGGACCTGCCTCCAGACTTTGTGGCTGGAGCCCATCTGCAACTCTAAAAGCCAAAACGAAAACAAAGAAACCAAATAACATGGCATCTCCTCGCCTTGACCACAGGCTCCCTGGGGCAGTGACTGTCTTTTTGTTTGTCTCAAGAAGAACAATTTTACTGTCTGCAAATGAGGAGCTGAAGAGGGGTCAGGGAGTCTCACTGCGGGAAGGGGCAGAGAGGAGCAGAGCTCCTGAGGGGGAGCTGGGCTCGTTGCTCCTCCAGCTCTGGAGGAGCAGGCAGTGGGACTGTCAGCAACAAACATGACCACAGGGAAGGCTACACTTCCCCTTCTTTATCCCTTAGCACCACCGTGTGCCCCAAAATCTCCAAAAAATACGGTACCATTGGCTACCACCTCCTTGGCTTCCCCCCGTGCAGTCCCAGGCTCCGAGGTGTGACCACAAGGCAGCTATTCCTGGTAGCCAGCCCTGTATGGTGGCCGGGAAAGACGATGGAGGGGAGCCAGGCAAAGAAGATAGGCATTTGGTTAATGGCACCTCTCCACCCCTGGGCAGGTCAGGGACGGAGGGGTCTGGGAGGGCGTTTGGTCCTTTCCAACCGAAAGAGGCCCACCCTCGCCCCGGGACACGAGGAGTTACAGTTTAGTAACTCGAACTTGCGTCTCTCGGTTTGAGCTATCCTGGTCACATCAGGAAACAAATGCATTTGGTTCCCTAAATGGGAGGAGGTTTTTTGTCATCGTCGTCATTTTTCTAGTTTCGGTCTTTGTCAGCAGCCCTTCCTCTTCCTCCCTGCTCTCTGAAATAGCAGAAAGCTGCATCCTCCTCCCCAGCTGCCTCTTGCAGGTTGCTGCAACACCCAGCGCTTCTCCTCAGCCACCAGCCCTGCCTAGCAAAGGTCAGAGCCCACGTGGAGAGGACCAAGTCTCCAAGCTCAGGGGTTTGTTGACTTGGTAGCCTAAGGCAGATATGTACGGGGTCTTGCTGGTGCTGGTACCCTTTGGATGTGTGCCAGGCCCTGCCAGGATGAAAATGCCCTTCCCACCGCTCACCTCCCACGTGTCCTCCTGCCTTCTCCCAGAGGCGGGGATGGGGAGGGGACCCTACATCCTCTCTGCAAACATCACAGTCCCTTTATGCCACTGATGCAGCAGGGCAGATGACAGCCTAGTGGCTTCAGTGCAACAGGACCAAGAGAAGAAAGCAGCGGTGATGCAAGGAGTGGGTCAAGTGCTCAGAGATGGAGGAAGGACATGCTCTGGACCCCAGAGCTGCAAGCCTCTCGGTTCCTAAACCCTTTTCCTTGACCAACCCCAGAGTTCCTCCCCCACAAATACCTCTAAAACCACTCTGAGCTCCCTGAAGATCTCCTTGAGGTGGAGTTCATGCTTCCATCAGCAGCTCCAGGAGCCCAGCATGATGCCGATCCTATTGTGTCCCAGCGCTACTCACTGCCGATCCGCCTGGAGGCAAAACTGCTCATCCTGGTCGGAGGCAGTGCCGTCTCCGGCACGTCTTGCCACCCCTGATGGATGATGGATGGTGGCTTTCCAGGCAGAGCTTCCCGGGCTGGCTGCCTGCTGGGAAGGGGCTGTGCTGTCTCTGGGCTTGGTGCGTCTTCCTCCTGGGTAAATATTATTTGCACTTTTGTGTGCTTGGGAAAGGTCACCCAGGGCTGGGCTGAGCATCTGGCTGGAAGAGGCTGGAAGGTTTGTGACACTGATGGTCTCATTGTTTTCTCCTCTTTTGAGCTTTTTCTGCCTCCTTTGGTGCCAGTTGCCATATGACCCCAAACTGGACCTTCTCTAGGACCCAGCCTGCAGGACAGCTATTTTCAGGCTGATGGGGATACCAAACATGGGCATGGGGAGGTTTATATTATGCCAGCACCTGACTATGACTCCTTAAGTTAATAAATCTCAATTAAAAATGGTGGAAAAGCAGGGCTACACAAATCCTGATGTCCCCAGACCCGAACTGTCCTCATGAAATCTGCCAAGAGCCAGCAGGGCTCCAGCACACGGGATGCACCTGTGTCTGGCCACTCCCTGGACCCCAGAGCATCCCCCAAACCTCGCAGGTCACCTCCCTCCTTCCCCCCAGCTCCAGGCTTCCCTCCCCTCTGCATCTTCTCCAAACTCACCCGCAGGCACGTGACTGCAGCTCCAACCCACGCGTTGGTCCCCGGGGGAGGAATCCAGGCTTTGATACATGGAGCGTGGACCACCTGTGCCGTGCTCAGGCCTGTTGCCATGTGGTCTCCCTGGCCAAGGAGCTGGCACGAAGCTTGCAGGACAGAGCATCAGCAAGAGACGGTCGTGCTGTTACTCGTGCGCGTAGCCGAGCACAGGAGCAGAGCACGCCGCCAAGCTGCAGCCCCTCTAGTGATGGGCCTCCTCCTCCCCTTGTGTTTTGGGGCAGTAAATCATTTGACACAGAATCAGAGCTGCTCAGACTGAGGAAACCTGGGCCTCGGAGACTTAACCTCACCTGGGAAGCCGCTGGGAAACACTTCTGAATTGGCAAGACTTAGCGGTGAGATGATGGGGGATGGAGGGGGCTTCAGGAGTGCTGATGCTGCTCCCCAGGAACCAGGAATTCAACACAAAACTGAGCAGGGAGAGTTCACACATATCCCCCCTTCTCCTGAGGATCTGTCATTGCTTTAGCTCTGAGCCAGACCACCATGGAAGGACACGCAGTACACCCACACGCTGACTCCGAGGAGCACGGCGAGGCCCAGCGCCAGCTCTCCTCCTTCCCCATTAATCACCGGGAAGAGGGAGACAGATATCTCCCCGGGGAGTTTGGAAGGTATCACAGAGGAGCAGGATAAATCAGGTTCCTGCATATACAACGGGGCAATTATTTACGGATGATCAAATATTGGCTCTAGGAACCCCGGGCAATAAACAACAGCCCGTGCCAGGTTGTGTGTTTACCTTCTGCCTGCACCTCGCAGCACTGAGCAGGGATGGTGGGTGAGGACCAGCACCAGCCATGCCCCAAACCCAGCACCCCTTTCCAGCTGAAGCTACTGGAGAGGGCAACGGGACGTGCTTTGACATAGCTTCACCGCCTTCTCCCCAGGGAACCGAGCAAGAAACAATGAAGTTATGGTTCACAAAGCCTGGCTGGATGACGACACAGCAGGTATGAGTACCGACCGGCTGGGATGTGCTGGCTGCAGTCATGTTTGTGTTGCAGCACGTGTAGCTGCCCTGAGCCAAGGAAGTAGGGGTAGATACAACGTAAGCTCAACCTCTCTCTCTGCGTTATGGCTTTCACCTCTGGAAGACCCTGGTTCTGTTTCCAGCTAGAGCCTGGCCACCCCCGTGGCACGAGCAGCGGCGAGGTGGCAGCAAGCAACGCCTGGTGAGGATGCCCATATAAGAGCAAACTCGAGCTCCAGATCATAAATGAAACCCTCCTCTTTCATTTACTCATCTGACCCAGTGGTGCTGGAGCTGATAATGCTGGTTTCCTTTTAAGAGGAGGCTAGTCAGAAATAAAATAAACCAGGCGTGCTTTGTGTTTCCACTGCCTTGCCTTTCATCCCTGCTCCTCAAAGCCATGCGAAAGGGAAATCCTGCGCGGCGAGCGGGAGCTGTGCTGGGGACAGCAGTGGCTCCGGGTTTGGCCTCAGTTGCACTTGTGTGGGTTCACGGCGCTGGCATGCTTGGGATCGCCTTCCCCTTTTGCCAGTGCAGGGGAAGAGCGCAACAAAAGGCAGAGGTTTTGCTTGCAGTGATTCACATTCATGGCACTGCCCAGGACCAAATCACGATCCTTTTCTCACTTACCGGCCAACAAGTGTAAAAGTAGAATTTCATACCCAGCAGCTGCCCAGATGGCTGGCGGGGGAGAGGACGTGTGCTCCCCTTCCCCAGCACCAGTGCCTAACTGGGAGGATGATGGGACATGCTAACAAGTGGCCAAAGAATGGAAAATCTGACAAACGCAATGGCCTTGGAAGCCGCCAGCACCGAGGCCGTTCCCAGTGGCTCGGCAGCTCGTTAGTGGAGCTGACACTCCAACGAGGCACATGAAGCTCGGTCAACACCAGGGCGGAGGCAGGCAGCGTGTGCCGGGGGTGTTAGCTTCTCCTTGTTTCTCTTGCCACCTTGCAGGGTGTGATGTTTTTCTTTCCTTGCTCTCCGGTGAGCAATTTTTAGGCTGGGCAGCTGCAAGGGGCTCCTTCTGCAACGCGTCGTGAGAGAGACTGAAGTCTCCTTAAAGCAGGTATGAGAGGTGCAGGCTGCAGAGCTGACCTTCCACCCCAGAGCAGCTGCGGGTGTTGCATCAGGCTCTTCTAGAGTTAGACCCACGTGTGATTTTTATAAGATTATAATTTGTCAGCGATTTGCCTGGAGTCTCCAGCCCTCTTCTGGTCAGTCCCTTGAAGCACAGCAGGGTGAGGTTGAAGAAATATAGAGATACCGTTGACTGTTGCGTTGAGATTTAACTCAAAGGGTTGTTTTGAGTTAAATAAATATTTTAAATAGTTTATATTTATAAAAGATAAATAGGTTTTTTCTCTCCAGCACCAAGCCTGAAGGAGTACTCACACCGTCTGGCCCTGGCATGGCACCGAGATGGCCGGTCTCTGGATGCTGCTTGTAGACAGCAGTGTTGGAGAGAGATCCCGAGCGGAGCAATCAGGAGCAGGGAGCTAACACGGACACACAGGTCTGGGGGAAAGGGAAGCGGGGTGAGCTGGCAAAGACATGTGCCAAAACCCTTCCCGGGGTATCATGTTCCTGAGGCGGCACGGCTGGAGCAGAGGGCTGACTCCCGATTGCGCGGGGGAGTTTTAGGAATTCCCTGGAGGAACTGAAATGGCTGCGGAGGAGGTGTAAATACTGCCAAGCGGCAGATAAGCAAGTCTGGAGAAGCCTTGCACAGAGGCGTGCGCTGGAGAAATCGCAGCCTCTGATTTGGTCTGGTGGGGGAAGGCTCTGGGAGACCCATCTGGATTTGGGGTAACCCCGACTCACCCTCCAGGAAAGAGCTGAGCCTGCCTGGAGCACGCAGCCGGCGGGCAATGCCCGGGAGGCTCTGCTTGCACTGGACTATTGTTTTATGGTATGTTTTTTTTCTGCAAAGCTATTGTCCTAAAACAAAGAGCATGGGGTTTTAGGAAAGCCAGGGAGTCGCTCTGGCTCCAGAGGTGGAGGAAAAGGCCTGAGTCCTCGGGCTGGAGGAGGGAGTCGTGGTGCTCTCCCCAGACAAGTAATGGCTGGTGGCTGGATGGGGATGGTCAAAGCAAGAAAAAGCAAGGGGCTTTGCAAGGGCACCATTTGCAGCCTCACTGCTGTGCCCAGCCTGGCTGGTGGTTAGAGCCCACCACTAAAAATACATCATTTCTTAGCTTAATCTTAACTTATTCCATAAGGCTGCATGTCTGGAGGCCCCTGGACTCGTCCCAAGAGAGTTAGCCAAGGGCGATTCCAAGAGGAGCCTGGCTCTGGCTGCATCCCTGTGGCCACAGCCACCCTGCTATGGCCATTAGGTACCAAAGCAGCTTTGCACATGCGAGTCCACTGGCCACACGTGGCTGTGGGCCAGGAGCACTGGGCCGGCTTGTTTGCATTGGTGTATTTAAGGAATGTGGGTTGATTTGTGATCACAGGCCTCCAGTAGGTTTATATTACTACGGTTCAGTGGCTGCTATATATATAACATATATAGCAGCAGTACATATATAGGTGAATATTAACAGAAGCCAGGGCTGTGCCATAATGTCTGAGGACATATATAACACTATAATGCAGGTGTGGGCACGGCCAGGTCTGTGTGCTGATGTTTCTGGCTGGCGGGACAAGGTAGATACGGGACAACACGTACAGGCATGTGGAGAGTACACCTGGGGCAATACCCAAAGGCACCATTCACATCAGGGCTCGACTGAGTTAATCATGGGATGGACGCCGCTTTCCTACAAGAGCTCACGGTAAAACCTGGGCAGGTGTCAGAACGGGAGCATCGCGCTGTGGGTGACCTGCAGAGCCAGGCGCTGCAGCAAGGAGAGAATCCACGTGTGGTGTGTGGAGCACTGTGTTCAGCTCCTGGAAGTCCAGGCTGTGTGTTTGGAGACCTCTAGAGACTAATGGAGATAATCACGCGTCCAGGAGCGCACCTGGCTCAGCGCAGGGGGGCCTGCCTTGTGTGAAAACTCCCACGGGAAGCGCGGTGCCGAGCGCCTCGCTGAGCGATTCTGCCACGTCGTGAGCAGCAGGAAAGAGACTTTGGGACGAACAACCAAGAGCAGGACATGGCTAATAACAACTTAAGGAAAGGTGCAAGCTCTGGTGGTTGGATGACCAAATGGCTGACAAATGCATAAGCAGGTCTGCTAATAAGTGATTTGATAGTCACAAAGTGTCACACTGACGAAGATCCCCTGCAGTTAACCAAGCCAGCAGGTTAACAGCTCCTTTCCTACGCTAACCTCCTTCTGCCCCAGATTGTATCTGTCTTTTCTGTATCCCAGTGGCACATAATCAGTGCGTTTGGGTTTTTTTCCATCCATCACCGAAGAGAGGGAAAAGTTATGGCATTAAGAGCTAACCACCCAGTGCTGCCTCCAGCATATGAGATTTTGAACATATTTCCCGTCCCTTCCTCCTTGCTAAACAGACAGATGCTGTGATGGCTTCTGAGCAGTGGCACAACAGGCAGAAGGCAAATAAAGGTGCAGCTGCAAAACCAGTCAATATTTAGGCACCATTTCCTCATGAAACACATGTGTTTGCATCTTTCCCCAGCAACCTTTCTTGCTCTCGCTGAAATGCCAACAGGAAGCAAAGCCTTGAATTTTGGGAAGCACTGAGCATCTCAGAAGTTGCAGTCCTCAAAACTGGAGCAATCTAAATTCCCCCTCCTTCCTCGAGAGCTTTCCCATCTCTCCAAACCTGCCTTCACTGGCTTTTTTTTCTCTCCCACAGGGCAGCCCTGTGGCTCCCAGTGCCGCTTGGCCTGATGCAGCTTTTCACAGCAGGGGAGCAAATTGAACGCCTGTTGCTGGTGGTGGCACTGGCAGAGGCTGCGGTAGGAGTTGGAATGAGACTCAGTGTGGCCGGGACAGCACCCTGCCAGGACAGGATGTGTGCACAGATTTGTGGCAAGCGCTTGGTTTTACTAGACAAAATAAAAGGCTACAGCAGCTTCTCTAGCGGTCGTGACTCACGCAGGTCTCTGCACCGCATGAGTGAGATGCAGCCCCTGGGTTTTTGTCCCACCACAGCTCGCTGGGCAAGGTCCTCTGCTATCCCACTGTACCCCAACCTGCCCTGCTGTGCCCAAGCCGTCCCCAGTCCACTGATTTCATTAGCATAATTATGATTATGGCACGATTATTAAGCTTGCAGATCACGCCTTTCCTACGTGCAGGACTGCAACGCTGTCTGGTTTTGCCCACCGCTGTGGTGGGTATCTCAAAAGCAGCCCCTTCTCCCCGCAGTCCCTTGCCGGCTGGCAGGAGAAACAAGGAGGGAGGGATGATTTTGGGGGTGAAAACACAATTTTTGGTTCAGGCTATACATGGGGGAGGTATGCGGCTGGGAGATGGGAGAGACCAATGTCCAGCATCCTACGGCAGCCCAAGGAGGGATGGGTGGGATGTCCCTGGCCCTGCCACCACCACCTCGGCACCTCTGCCACTGGCTCGCAGCTCCCTTGCACGTCCCAATGCTGCCATCTGTAGCACAGAGCTCTGCTCCGGTGCTCCCCAGCACGGTGCCTGGAGAGCCAGGAGCTGAGCAAGGAGACCACGGCAGAGCTCAGCTTCACATGGTTTGGTTTTGTAGGAGTCCAAATGGGCAAATCCCAGCCTGGGACTTGGCTTTTTCAGCCCCAAGAGAAGCTGTTGGCTTCTATGTCTGCTGGATTGCATTTTTAATCATCTGCCAAGGGCACCAGAGCCTGGGATAGTAGCTCTCATTCTGCTTATCTGCTGGAAATAAAATAAACACATTAAATAACATCAGCACTGAGGCCCATACAGTGAGGAGGTTTTAACCGCAAAAGCCATGGATTCCTGTAGGACCAGCCGGGGAGCATCACAGCCTCCAGCGGATGCAGGGATGAGGCCAGCATATGCTTTAATGCATTTACCCTGTGAAGAGAGGGGGGATGCGCAGCCACCCCTCCCTTCCCCGGCTCGGCTTCACCCAGCCATACGTTAGCACATACCGACTGTCAGTATGAAAACCCCCGTCACTGAAATTCATTTCATCGCTACCCGTTTCTTGGTGCCTTTCCATGACAGGAAATATCAGACAAAGGCTCCCTCGCCCTGCTCCCAAATCCCTGTATTGTCCCCGGCTGGGAGGGGAAATGCGGAGCCAGGGCGTGCTGAGCTCAGCACAGCAGCATCCTGAGCCCCGCCGGCCCCGGGGCGCCGCGAGGTGGAAAAGCGGCTGTGACAGAGCTGGCATCAGCTTGTTTCAGGCCGGGCTCTGACCCACAAAGAGTGATCAAAAAGGAAAACAGGGAGAAAAAGAAATCTCTGTTGGTCAGGTTGAAGCTGAGCCCCTGTAGGAGCTGCCGTTTCTCTTCTGCCACCTCCCTTCTCTCTGGACTTGGCAGCGGATGGGACTCCTGGTATCTCCCCCAGCTTTGGAAGTCCCCATCCTTCCTCCATGCATTAAACACGTCTGCCCCGCCGGATTACAGCCTGAATGCTTGTCCGCCCCATTGCTGCCACACGCCGGGTCTGTCACGTCACAGCTCAGGACTGCCCGGCCACCGCTGCCTTTGTGCGGGCAGCAGCAGGTCTGGATTAGCCCTGCACGCATGAGCGGGCTAACCCCACCGGGCGGGCAGTGGGATTTGCTGCTCCCCATCTCCCAGCCATGCCCGACAGCCTGCTCTGAAAAGGAGACCTCAGCCCGCTGTCGCTGCTAATCCCCACGCATGTGAGCTGCTGGACGGTGGCCCCTATATAGACCCCTCTGACCGTGCACCCGGCCGGGTCTGCGGCACAGGGGCAGGCGAGCAGGATGGCATTGCGGGTAAGCGCTGGGGACAGGATCCGGCACAGCCTGGTCTGTCTGAGGGGTGACGGTGCGGGGTCAGGCGGTGGATAAAGGAAAGCGGCACAAATAAGCACAAGAATGGCAGAGCAGAGCCAGAAATCCTGAAAGATGTGGGGATGCTGCTTGCAGTGCTGCTCTCCTATTTCAGTCCAGTCCAGGCTATTGCAAAGCTGTGAGCTTCATGGCTTTCAAAAAAGGGCAATAGGACAGATTTTTCATCTCGGTTATACCAGGTCTGGCATAACGCTGCCCTGATGGCAGCACTTCTGGCTTGGAGGGTTTAAGCTGAGACCAAAACACAACTGATGCTTTAGCAGAGGAGACCTGTGCTTTGCCATCTGTCTCCGCTGGACAGCCAGCAGCAAAGAGGGAACTGCTGTTTCCTGTGCATGCGGTGTGTCTTTTGCTGGGGTTGTTGTAATGATGACAAGCTAAGGGTCAAGGCACGGAGAACCTGGGTGCTGCCATCACCACTTGTTGTTTGAAACTGTATCATCAGCTCCATCAGCTCTCTGCGTTTCACAGGGTTGAACACCGGTGTGGTCAGAGCCTTTGAATGACCATGCGCAGGCTCCTAAAGCCACCCTCCAAAAGTAGTTGGGCACGAGTACATGAGGTTGGCCATCGTCATGTCTCAGCTCCTGCCCCAAAATGTGCATATCCCTAAAATGCATTGGAAATGGGAAATCATGGCAGAGGAAGAAACAGGGGAGTGAAAGTCCTGAGCTGTAGGGAGGGAGAGGCAGGCATGCAGCTAGCAGTGGAGATGCCAAGGCTGGAGAGATTTTCCCAGTGTGAGCAATAAGTTTGGGAGAGGAGGATGCTCAAAAATGCAAGATCATTAGAGTGCTAAAAAACCTGGGGTGAAATGGCAAGCAGTTCTTATTAAAATGAGTAATTTAATAAAAGTAATAATTATTCAAAAAGGACCATTTTCCACCTCGTTTTATGCAAGTTTAACCTTGGTGATGGGGGGAGCAGGTGGAATGGGGGATCAGGCAGGAGCTCGTGGGAAGAGTCACCCATGTAACGCTGGATGAGGACAGGCTGGGTGCCACGTTACACCCATTCCTTGATCAGTCCTTGTCTTTCACACCCTGCTTCAAAGCATCACAAACTTTTCTGCTTTGGATTTTGTGTTGCCCAGGCAGGGAGAGGAGCAGAGCGTCTTTGTGTCCTGCCGACAATGAAGGCATTCAGGTTCTTCTTTAATTTTTGCTCCATGATCCCACCCAGCTCTTTAGAAAAGACCTTGGGGGCAGCAAATCCCACCTCATCAACTGGATGTAGTAACTGTAGTTCTACATCAGCTGGATGTAGTAACTGTAGTAACTTCATTTCTTATCAATTTAGAGCCCCTGAGATTATTTAGGAGTGAGAAAAAGGCAGGGGCAGAGAGTGTGCCCTCATGGTAAGTGGGGAGAAAGGAGAAGACGATAAGAGGGTGAGAAAGATGGAGAAGTGTAAGGGATGAGCGGGGCCATGCACTTCTCCCACCTTGCCATGCTTCACGATCGCCTCCTTGCTGGCAGTTCGAGGCCCTGTACCCAGAGGGGATGTGTCCCGGTTGGAGCGTCGTGGTCAAGGGCGAGACCAGTTCCAGTACAAGCATGTAAGGACACGCTCCGCTCGCAACTCTCCCAGCTCACAAGAGCCAGCAGCATCACTCCACAGCTCTCCATCACCTCTTTCTCTCACTGTCTTAGGTTTGAAATTAATTTGCTCTGTGACCCCGGAGACCAGATCGCTCTCCATTTTAACCCTCGCTTCTCCAGCTCCAGAATTGTCTGCAACTCCTTCCTTGCCAACCACTGGGGGAAGGAAGAAATTAATAACACCTTCCCCTTCAAAGCAAAGGAGCAATTCCAGGTAACGCTGCATCACCCCACGGGTCTTCTCGGGTGGGACAGGAGTGATCCAGCCAGTACTGGGATCTTCCTCACGGATCTAGCCATGTCTTTCCTGCCAGCACCATACCCAGTAACATCCCCGCTCTGGCTCTGTCCCCTGTTAGTATTTCTGTTGTCCCCTGATTTGCTGCTGATTTACACCCACCTCTGGCACAGGCATGCAGAGCTCCAGCAATAATCCCTGGATGCTGCATTTGCTTTCACTTTAGGCTTTGCATTATCACCAGTTTCTGCTATCATGAAGTGAAGAACTCAATTATTCCCTCATTTTGCCCAAAATGGGGGTGAGCAGTGTGTGTGTTGGCTCTGGCAGGATTTGAAGCGGGTTGTAGTTGCAGGTGCCCAGATCCGGGCACGCACTGACATGATGGCAGCAAGTCCTGTGAGGATGTGTGGTCACATGGTGAACCTAACATAGTCTCTCTTTTAGGTTGAAATCTACTCTGACCAGGACTATTTCCACATTTTCATTGACGAAAACAAAATCTTGCAGTACAAGCATCGGCAGAAGCAGCTTTCATCCATCACCAAGCTTCAGATTCTCAATGATATTGCCATTTCTTCAGTGGAAATCACCAGACGAGGCCTTTACTAGAGACCAGAGTTGGGACAGTCTCGCAGACCATTCCCCTTAAGCTCTTGATCCAACTGGAGACCATCTCCTCCCCTTCTCCATCCAACACATGCGATCACTGCCCAGGGAGATGGCTATGCATGTGTCCTCGTAGTGGAAGGGATGGTCATTCCCATCGCATGCCACTAAGGCACCACCTAGCCAGGTCACTAACTGTAGTCCAGATCATCATAAGACCTTCTGTCCCTATGCCGTAGGGTTCACGATGGGATTTGTAGGTCTGATCATCTTTGCTGTTGGACAGCCTGACAGATCAGGTCTACCTTGAGTAGTCTGGACACCTGAATGTTACCCTAGAAATTGTGTTTGCCCAAGAGCAGGGTGTGAATTAGTGCTAGTCCTCAGCTGGCCACGTGGTGAAGGATGTAATGGGAGTGGATGTTAGGGATGGAAAGGCACATTTCTTTCCAGGAGCTGGGTAAAAATGCTACCATGTTTTCCAATAAAATCAAACAAGGAAATCCCTGATGAGATGTCCCTCACTGGGCAGATCAATAGAGTTATTCATTCCCTGCAAATTTCCAGGCACATGGTATGAGCAAGGGCTGGTGACTGGGCAGGATGGCACGGGCTGAGGGTTGCTTGTTTTCAGCACTGGCAAAATACTGCCTTTTTGCTTTGAGGGCTAACATGAAATAAAGGTCCTATGTATGTAAATCAGGGTGATAAGATTCAACTTGCAAGATATTTCCAGAGATTCCTTTCACCAATCGAGAGATGTTTGCTCAGCCTGAGTCCCGCCAACTCGTTAGACAGACCCCAAGAGTGATGTAGTGGGTCAGAAAAGGGTAATAGCTTAGAGACACATAAAAGCACATGGTCCCTTCATCATGCACCAGCAATGCAGCTGGACTCCAAACAAAAAGGTCTGAGGAAATCAGGGTCTAGAAATTATGGTAAGTTCAGAATGAACAAAGTACCATTATTCCTGTGGATAGTCTCTGTTTTTTCTCTTTACTCTTCACTCTTGTTTCCTTTTCTCCTCCGTTTCAGTTGTCTTTCAAAATCAAAACAGCCCACTTGTCCCTTGCACCCTCTTCCCTTTTCCACCCTCTTCCTTGGAGCGCAACACATCTCTGGCTCCTTGACCGGGCCACAGCAGGCTAAAAGATGTTATTTTTACTTTGTTTTAATTACACGCATCATAAGAAGCATAATGTCACACTATTAAATCTGAACAGGAACTCACTCCAAAAATGCAATTACAGCTGCCCCCAAATCATTCCTTTCTTCCTCAGACATAAGACAGACCACATTCCTGATGCAAAAGGCAAGGATGGTCCCGCCTTGCCAGTCTTTTCCATCAAGGGGAAATCTTTTGGTAAGAATTCAGTCCTTGCCTGTGGGTGGGATCTCTGAAGGTCACAGCTTTGCTCCAGCCTTTTCTCAATGCTTAAATTGGCCATTCCCAACTCTTCCTCTATTTATAATCTCAAGGACTTATGAGGAAGAGGTGACTGCGTAGCCAACCACAACACAGGATGCCACAAAGTTGACATTTATGAGTCTGCTAAAAAGTTTCTAATGTTTTTCCAGACCATAAAGAACACTAACTGGAAACCATCCTGTTCATGTGGCAGAGAGCACAATGGGAACACAAAATGGTCCCAGGCGGTACCTCCTCCCTCCAGAAAGAACAGAAAATACAGTTTGGAAATGTCCACAGTCTTGGTTGCAAGTCAGGAAGGCTGGAGATGGTGAGATTTCCTCTGGAGTTGGAACAAATCCATCACCACCGGGACAAGAGGGTCGGCTCAAATTCTGGTTGTCGTGATGTAACTCAGGGGTTCAACAACTTTACTCTTATGGCCATCCCTTCAGTAAAACAGGCACAAGCACAGACAAAATCAGGCCTGCTGGGATCTCTGTGTCATACATCTGATAATACTGAGCTGCATTTGAAAGAAATTGTTCTTTTTATTTGTGCTTCTTTAGGGCTTGATAGAGACAGATCATTTTTCACAGAGGAAAAGTGATGAAATGATTTATAAGGGTAATACTTTGTACTTATATGGCCGCAAACTCCATCGATAGCCACTGCTGCACACCACAATTTCATTGTTCTCCAGAAGCGAGCACAAAGGACCACAGACAAACAGGGCAAAAATATTTCAAGTACAAATAAATAAAGAGATGCCACAAAATATCAGGCAGCAGCAGAGATTATGCCCTGATTCCTGAACATGTTCCCCCAGCTTCTGCCAGCGGCTGATCTCACTCCATTACCATCTGCACCGAGAGAGTCCAGCCTCCTGACACATCCACAGCGTTGCTGCTGGCTTCAGGATTTTATCTGCTGCTTCCTCCAGCCGAAACACTCCAAGGGTGAAGGGGTCTTCAGAGCAAGAGAGGTCTGGGGAGCTACAGAGCATCTCTGGGAGGAAAACTCCAGGGCTAGCTGTTTATAGCTGTTTCGCACAGTTTTATGGGGAATGAGCGATGCCCTCCAAGCCTGTGACCCTCATCTTCCCCTTAAGGAGAAGCTCTGGAGGAGAATGAAGCCCCACAATTATGATGGTCAATTAAACTCTCAGCAGCTCGGTGGGGGGGTTGGCACATTAGACTTGCACAGAGGCATTGCGTGCTGGTATTCAGGTGATCAAAGGGAACAAACCAATCCTTCATTAAAATTTTAACCAGCTTTCCTATCCATGACCTGGGGTTTAAAACTGGGGAGGGAACTGGTGGAGATGCGTTCCTACCCAGGGCTATGCTTTGGAGAGCTGGAAGCCTTTTGAAGGGGAAGGAGCAGAGGCAGCTGGGGCGCAGCTCTGGGAGGGAGCAGCGTTTCACAGCCCAGCCTAAAGGCCAAGCTCAATATTTTTACTGGGGCCAAGTGCAGCACAGGAGCCGGGCTGGAATGCTTCCAGAGAGAGGAATTACTGCGAGAGGGGATCAGGACTGTCCTAGGCAGGATCTGCTTATAAAGCAGCAGCTGCTGCCCTTAAAGCTTACACGAACTGGGGAGGGACACCTGAGAGAGAGATGTCCCTCAGGAGGCAAAGCCAGGAGAGGTGGTGACCTCCCACGCGGGCTCTCCCTTTCCCACTGATTCTCCTCATTTGGGTTGGATCTGCAAAGTTCAGTGAAATGCTCTGGCTTGTCCCCAGATCAATGAGGGGAAAATCAGGCTCATAATCCTTTGAGCTGTGCCAGGACTCCCAGGGCCATAGCACTGCAGATCTCCTGCGGAGCATCTGCCAATGCATGATCAGAGCGCTCCTTGGTGTTGCTGACACTGCTGGCAATCCTCACATACCCCAGCAGCAAGCACCACCGATTTCCTCACAGGCTGGTGAGCAAACGGCTCGCATTCAGCGACAGTCACGTCTCGTCAACAGAGCAGCAGCCTGGAGACAACTGAGTGACACTGTCTCTGCCAGCCTTAGCAAGGGACACTTGAATATCAGACACCCGGCCCTGCGTTGAGATAGGAAAGGCAGCATGAAAAAGGGCAAGGACTTGTTGACAACGCAGTGGGAAAGACTTCTAAGAAAGCACAAAAAAAAGAGAAAGTCATGGCGGTTGCATCTGCCTCATACTCATTTTCTGACTCGATGCCTTTTTTTTTTTTACATGACCATCCCTCTACAGAAAAAAACAAAAAAAAAACCCAAAAAACCCCTTTGATGCTGGAGTTTAGCTACTTACCCATAGCTAGAGGGCAGCTCTGATGAAGCAAGGCAGGAGGAGGGTAGTTGTTAACCATTTAACCAACAATTCCCTTTCTCCTCCCATTTCGATGCCCCCACGAACAGCTCCTGATGGACAACAGCTGCCCTGCTGCACAGCTACTCACCTCTCCACTGATCATAAGCAACGGTGTAGTGGTGCAGCTCAGTGATCCTGGACCCGTGTCTATGGCATCTCTAATTCCCACATCCTCCAAGGCCTCGGTTTTCCCAACGCATTGCCACAGAAATAGCTGCTAGAAGTGCAGACCTTATCAGCAATGACTTTCTTCCTTACATCTCTGAGCCCTTATCTAAGAGGCTGCTTATTCAGCAACACAGGCTGTCAAACTCCTTAAACGCTCAGGAGTCACAGGTGTTTGCTGGCAGGACCGAGGAACGTAAAGGGCAAAGGTTCAGCCTTTTTCTGAAGAGTGTGAGGGAAAAAAAACAAGAGGAAAGGAGGAGTAACTCTCAGTTCTGGCTGGGAGAGGCATTTCTGAGGCACCAGGCAGCCCCAGATTGCAGCTAGAAAGGAGTCTCTGCTGGAAAGCAGAGTTATGTTTCTTTTATTGCATTTAAAGAGAGCTTTGTAAAGCCATTTTAACTCACAGCATCTCCACCCAGAGCCAGCTCAGACAGGAAAGTACACCTCCCTGCCCTGATCTGGCATGCAGGGTGGCAGGCACCAGCTGCAGACATTAAATGCAGGCTGGAGAGGGATTATTTTCTGAAAGAAAGGATCTGCTCTAGAGGTTGAAGAATTGGAGGTTGATGGTATCACTTTATTTGGCAGCTGTGTTATTGTATGTCACTGCTGCCTAAGGAAAGGGTAAGAGAAATTAGCCTGATGCCCAAATTTGCTGGCCCTCCAGTTTTGCAGTCTGTTCAAGACCCTCTTGCCAAAGCTAGATGCAACCTATCATGTCATTCCTTGAAGCTACATGAACATAGCTAGCCAAATCTCTGACTTTACCAGAGCACAAGGCAACAGCCTATGGAGATCAGGATGCTTCCTCTGCACCATCACACCATTGTAAGGCTGTCTGGGTCTTATAAAGCACTTTAAAACCACAGGCATCCACGTAAACTATAAAGAGAAGGAAGAATCATAACACCCTTGTGCAGGTGAGGAAACCAAGGCACATGGAGGAAGGAAGCAGAGCAGAAAAGGAAGGAGGGAACTGGGTGCTTTTGCCTCCAGCCCAGTGCTCTCACCCTGCAGCTTGTGGCCTGGCCATGTAGCCTGTTTGGCTGCGGCTTTTCATGATCTACCAGACCTTGCCCCGAGCCTTAATGTGCTAACAGGCTCCACGCTGAACACCTCTACAGCCTGCGGCACAGCCCAGGTCACAGAGATGAGCCAGCCCCTTGTCTTAAATGAGGGACCAGGGCTGCTGAGCAGCTCATTAGCCCAAGGAGTTTTCCATCCCTCTGCACACAGATATCGTTGCTGTGGTCTCGGCTACTAATCAGCATTTTTCTAGCTTGTTTCATGCTCCAGCCCAAACAACGACCAAAGAACCACCAAGATCCCTTCATTTTCTCCCCCTTCCTTGATACACCACCTGTCCAAAGAAAGCCTTAGCAACTGCTGGGTGATTTATCGCACAAAAGCTTGCCGGTTTCAAAAATTGGGAGTAAAACTGAGATGCAGCTATTTCACCTTCTAACCTCCGCCTTTGCGCTAAACTCCAGCTATTGTCAGCTTTCATTTCTTGAAGTTGCTCTGTGCTGTGAACACACACTGGAAGCAGACAGACAGACATGGTCAGTGGTGATGAGAGGGCAGTGATTGTACTTCCAGCAAATTGCCCGAGTCTTTCCAGATGAGTCACTGCGCAGAGAGAGGTGAGGCATTATTACTAGAGCAGAAAAGTTTGCAACTGATCCTGACAGAGTTTAACAACCTCTCAAAGCCCCTGCCTGCCTGGTTTTCTATGACTAGTTGTGGCAATTCCTTCTAAAAAGCTGCCCAAAATAAATAACAGCTCACAGAGTGGGGTTTTTTCCCTTATTTTGTCAAAACACTAGAGCAGGCTGCTGGAGAGCACTCAGACCCAGGATCACATCTCTCCTTGCCTCCCAGCTGATCCCCTCTTGAATCCACACAGTAGAAATCCTAAGGATTTCCTGATTAGAAGTGCAAAATATAGGAAAGCTTGTTTTTAAACACATAGCACTTGATCACCAAGCCCTTGTGGCAAATGTGCTCAAGTTCTTACTGCAACCTGATCCCAGGCGTATCCGCTTTGTGACAGCTACCTGCAAAGCATCACCTAGGCTGAGAATAAATCATCTTGCTCAGAAGGACAAACTCCTTCCTATTGTATTCTCGAAAATCTTTATCTCCTCCCTGACGATAGCAGATCTGGGCCCCAAGAGTGCTTTTTTCAGAGCCTTTCCTTCCTGCCTCCCTGCATTTCCCCTCTGCAGCTGGGAAGAGGCAAACAGTGGCAAATTTAAAGCCTTTGTCAGAGCCTTCCCCCAGATGGCAATCAGCTGATGGAACCGAGAAAGCTTTGTCATCTAAAAAGCCCTTTATTAGCCTGTTGCACCTGGGTATGGAGCACCAGGGAAGCAATATTGTTATGCAAATCTGGCAGCATTCAGGTGGAAGGACAGAGGACTGCCTGCCTTAGCACCCCCTGCTCTTATTGTTTTTTCTGCCTCTCTCCTCAGTAGTGTCAGTGGCAAACTGCTTAGACCACCAGAGTTACAACAGGATGAAATGGAGCCCCACAAACCTGGTCAGACTACAAGCTTTCCTGAATTACCAAATCTGCTTGATTTGGGCTTTGCTTTCAGTCTGGTTCTAATTATTTTTCCCCAAGGTTGATGGTGCCTGTATGGATCAAGAGGGTGAGACCACCACACAAAACATGGACACGGAGGAAATCCCACCATTGCTTCGACCGGTCCTGGGTCACAGCTCAGGGGGGAGAAGGGCTGGGTGCAGGCAGTGTTAGGTGGTTGCTTTGCGTGCCAGCTGCCACCCCTGCTGAGTCCTGGCTTCTCTTCGCTTCTCAAAGACTTGATTTAGCCGGTGCTCAGTATCACTTCAAAACCTTGTGCATGAATTTGGGCAATGAATCAGGGATCCACAGCACTGACTTCTCCTTAAAAAAAACCCACTTTGTTTTGCAGTTCATCTCCATTTAGTGACTCTCCTTTTAATGAGAGAGGGGCAAATTCACTCGGTGTGGTCCTGTTTTGAAGCAGGGTCCCTGCAGAAGCACGTTCAGCCCTGCATTCCCCAGCCTGCTGCTTGCCTGCACTTCTGCACAAACCAAAAGCAAAGATATCTGAAAGACAGATTTTTCAATCACACTAATGCCAAAATGATGTCCCATTGTTCCTGAGCGAGTGAACATCGTAACAGACAAATTCTTCTGTACTAAATTATCTTTTTATTTCAGCCACTGCATTTGCAGAGCACTCAATCTAAGAGGCTTCCGGTAAAAAGGACGGAAGATAAAGATTTTGGCACATATCTGTTTATGAAAACAGACATCAGTGAATATTCCCAGGCATAAAAATGCACCCATTCTGCATTTAAAATCCTCCAAAGGACACTTGAAATAGTTTAA
The DNA here is from genome assembly GCA_013401315.1 of Balaeniceps rex. NCBI lineage: Eukaryota > Metazoa > Chordata > Aves > Pelecaniformes > Balaenicipitidae > Balaeniceps > Balaeniceps rex. Next base: position 101,326 of record VYZW01000038.1, read on the forward strand.
ATGTTTCATTCTTTGATTGAGAGGGAAGAATAGCTGGAGAAAAAAAGGTTTTCACTCTCATAAAAGTAATTACAAACAACAAACATCAATTCCCAGATGTTTTTTATTTGTTTTGTGATTTTATTTTCAAAGAATCTGAAGTGCTCTTGGCATCTTCTGCATATTGCCTTTGACTGTGCGCAGTGTTGGCTTCTTATCTCCTCCTGGATTCACAGCCGCGTCAATGCGCTGACATCAGCGAACGCCACGCTGGAGCTATGCCGAGGACCTGGACCGCGGTGCCAGAAATAGCTCCTGTCCCCCCGAAACCGCGGTGCCGGAGCAGCGGTGGCACGAGGACGGAGCAGTCACCAGTAGAGGGAGCGGCAAACCCAGCTCAGAGGTCCCCCAAACTGATGGCACCCAGGATTTGGGGAGTTTTGTTGCTGGGTTAGAGATTCGTAAGATGTCCTGGAGAAGGATGGACTCCTTTTTTTTGTCCAATACAAGTTAGAAAACTGTGATGCTGTTACTCCTGATAGCGAGAGAGACCAGAGAGACAGGTTTCAGTATTACTCCTGCTTACATCAAGCACTAGAAATGCTCAGGCAGAGCCTCCTGTTGCAGCAGCAGCAGGGTCCCTGGGAGGGAGAAGGAGCGTGCACAGCACAGGGACAGATGCAAGGGCTCAGGGACGCTCCCTTACCCAAGGTCCTCCCACCTCCATGCCATCAATCAAAAAGTGTGAGGAGCACAAGGGGTAAGCAGCAATGAAGATGGGTTTTGCCCAGTGCTTTTCAAGGGCAGCCCAACCAGCACCTCCCAGCAAAGCCAGTGGGAAACGATTTCACCGGTGCCAGTGTCCCCCCCTCACATCAAGCTGGGATGTGCTCCCAGCTCACCAAACACAAGCAGCACCCAGAGAGTCCATCCTGGTAGCACCAATCCAGCCCCTGCTCATCTGAGACAAGCCCTCATCTTGTTTCATCTCTGTGGATTGAGCAGACCCCATCCCACCTACCTGCTGGGCAAGCACAGTGCAGGAAAAGCAGCTATGTCCTCAAAATAGACCTTCAGGTCCAACTGCGGCAGCTGAGGCACAGCAGGCATGTTGGGATACGCATGGGAAGACAGCTAAGAAAGCAAAGTGCCCTTTGGTTGGGTGCCAGCCAGCGCACAGGGGGTCAAGGATGCAGCTCCATTGGGACCACGCAGGAGTGTGCATTCCCCGTGGGGAGGCACTGGCAGGGAGTCTGTCTGAGTACTGTCCTCCGTGTACTTAGCAGGGAGAAAAGTTTAATTGGGGAGAGCACATGAGCTGCTGTAAGTAGATACACAGCTGGAGGAATTGCTCCACCTTCATGCTCCCAAGGAGCTGGTCCATCTTGTCACCACCATAATCTGGAAAAGCCTCAGGGTTTCCTGAACTTACACTGGTTCCTGGGTCTGGGACAGTCAGAGCATCACTGCGGCCGTGTGACTCCCAGCTCATGCTGCAGCAGGAGCAGGGAGGTTGTGCTGAGACAGCTATGCTAAATTTACCCTGTCCTGGGACTCTGATGTGCAGTGGGCAGAGCAGGTTTGGGCAGCCGTAGCAGGCTTGGGAGCTCTTGTGAGTTTTTCTGAGATTTTGGCAAAGCCCCAAAGTGGCTGACTCACTCCTCCTCTCAGGTCAGTTCTTCACAGCTGTAACTCCGGTGAGACCAGTGGGTTATTTCTGATGTACATTGCTGTACGATCGCAGTCCAGTCCATTACCCTTGCTGGTGAAGGATGGCTCCTGTCTCCAGTGGGCTTTATTTAGCTTCCACTCCAAAGCTGTTCTGTAAGAGGGGAACCAATGTGAAAAGGGTATGGCATTTCTTTTTGTTAGAGATTCCCCATCTTGAGTTATCTGGTGACTTTGAACTTGTTAGAATCAATGAACTCGTTATAATCAATGCCCCTGTCCTCTCCATCAGCTGTACACAGCATATAGATTTGTCATTTGTTGTTAGAGATGACTTGGCATTTGTGAGTTGTGTCAATGGATGCAAAAGCAGATTCATTCTAATTATATCGAACCGTTGATCAACTTAGTAGTCTAGTCTAGTATTTTAAGCCCTAAAGGTGCCTTAGCAGTAAATCATGCGGGTTACAAATAAAGTGCATAGGGGAGGAAAAACGAAGTTAGCTGTATTTATTAGCTTGAATGTTTGGAAGGTAACCACCTGGACAAAATACGTTCAAAGAGCCCTGGCACGTTTCTTCACTCTCTTCTCTTGTATTCTGTTAATACCCTACTAAAACTGTTGACTTAAACACCTCCATTCTATTGTTCTCTGTGTGTAATGACAGGTCTGCTTTAGGCAGGCTGGGCAGTGCCTGGCAAGGGCTTGGGTGCGTGGAGATTTCCGATTGCCAGCTTCGACCCTGGCCTGTGTAGTTGCCTGTTTGCAACAGATCTATTTGCTTGTGGAGCAGCTGTGAAATTGCAGCAGATTTTAGGTATCCGTGAGAGTATCCGTGCATTTCGCTGCATAGAATAATGTGTACCCTGTGCTCTGGGCAACACACTGTAATTAGTTTGTAGAAGTTGTTTGTCTCTGAAGGTCTATAAATACACATACATAAAACTATAAGGGAACAAGCAGTCACATGCTTAAAGCAAATGCATTCTAATGCAGAAGAGCTTTATACGCTGATCACATTTCCCCCCCTCCCAATGTGGTTCCACTGCTGATCTCTCTTTCATTTCACATAAGGCTGACCAAAAATATTTACTTTCTTCTTTCACATAAATAAGACTAAAATGGATGAAGAATTTCCCGCTGAAATCAAGGGCATTGACCATTCAGTGACAAACAGCCTCCACCTGGGCTGTATTTGTTACCCTGCTCTCTCTCAGAGAAGGCAAAGAAAGAAAACAAAAAATAAACACCTCAGGCAGAGGTATCAGTTCCTCTTGTCAAACATTTTCCCCTGTGATTCACTGGTGTCATCTGAGCACCTCCAGTCAAAAGCTTCATTTTACAAACCAACCTTGTTCCCCATCCAAGCCCTTCAACTGTTTTAAACGACTTTTTTCCATGACCCATTCTTCCCATTCCTTCAGTTTAAGAGAAAAGACAAAAAGCTGGGTTTCTTTCTGGAGTGCTTCTTGCTCCAGTGGGTTCCCACCAATACCTGCTGTGGTGTCAACCATTGGCGTACCGGCCTCTGCCGGAGAGCACAGGAGGAGGATGGATTTGATGTTAGAGTAGAAGTAAGCACCGAAGTGCCTGGGTACCTCCCTGCCTTGCTGTAGCTGAGCCCAGGGAACCCGCAGGAGAGGGGAACATCGGAAAGAGTCTGGCGAAGCACATGCACGTCCCTGCCCGTCTGCTCCCGCCCGATCCCTGCCCGATCCTGCCCTGCCTGGTCCCTGCCCAGACCCTGGACGGTCCCTGCCTGGTCCTGCCCTGCCTGGTCCCCGCCCGGACCCTGGACGGTCCCTGCCTGGTCCTGCCCAGACCTGCCTGTTCCCTGCCCGTTCCTGCCCGCTCCCTGCCCGGCCCACGCGGAGCTGTCCCTTCAGCACCACGGCCGTGGTGGCCGGGCACTTGGAGCCCGGCGGGAGGGGCGGCTGGCACCGACCGGCACGGCTCGGCTCAGCCGGGCACGGCTAGGCTCGGCAAGGCTCGGCCTAGCACGGCCCGGCCCGGGCAGAGCCCGGACGCAGGCGACACTCCCGGCGGAGGGGAGGGGGGCTCCTCTGCAGGGCAGGGCAAGAGAGGGGCGTTTGGGTGTGCAAAGTGCACAGGGTGCGCGTGTATGGGTGCAAAGCGGGTGCAAAGGTTGAGCCGTACCTGCGTGTGCAAGGAGGGTGTGAGCGGGAGGGGCCGGGGGAGTGCAAAGCAGGCGGCAACAGGCAGAGGTGTGGGAGTGGGCGCGGGGGGCGCAGGGGGCGGGTGTGCGGAGGGAGGGTGGTGCATGCATGCGCAGGGTGCCTGTGGGTGTGCAGAGGTGGGGTGTGCAAGGGAGGGAGGGGTGTGCAGGGCACCTGTACAAAGGTGCGTGCAGCCAAGCGTTTGCAAGGGGCGTCTGCACAGTGTGCGTG
>VYZW01000038.1:105803-145404 GCA_013401315.1 Balaeniceps rex
GGCCGGGCACGGAGCTCCCCGCCGGCTCCGCCGCCCCTGCCCGGTCCGGTGTCCGCGGAGCCGCGCCGCGCTGCCCGGCCCGCCCTCCGCAGCGCTCACGGCCGCCTCACAACTAAGTTGCCGAGAAGCCATTTCTGACCCGGCACCTTCCCCGAGAAGGGAAAACATTGCCAGGAGCCCGCGCTCACCCCTTCTCTCCGCACCCTCTTTTGCAGGCGCGGCCGGTCCCAGCTAAACATGCCAGGAGCGCTCAGGGCAGCGCGGCAGACTCTGCCCCGTTAGCCCGGGGTGCCCGGGGGGGCTCAGCCATGAATTCCTCCCCCCCCACCCCCGGGACACCCCCCGGCCCTCTGCAGCTCTGGCAGGAGGAGAACCAGACCCAAGGCGGGCTCTGGAACGGGAGCCAGGAGCTCGGCTGGGAAGAGCTGGAGAAGATGCTTTTCCTCTTCGCGAAAGAGCCCGTCACCATCAGCCTCACGGCGATGTACCTGGTGTCCTTTGTGGTGGGCTTCGTGGGCAACATCATGTCCATCAGGGTGCTCACCCGTAAGCGCCGGAGTCGAGTGTCCAGCCTGAGTGCCACCCGCAGCCTCCTCATCAACCTGGCGGTGTGTGACCTCATGGTGGTGTGCGTCTGCATGCCCATCACTGTGGGCAACCTTATCTACAAAGCCTGGGTGTACGGGGACTTCCTCTGCCGGGCGGTGCCTTTCATCCAGGCTGTTTCTGTCTCCGCCAGCGTCCTCAGCCTGACCGTCATCAGCGTGAACCGGTACTACAGCGTGCACAATCCACTCAACGCCAGGTCCTTTTTCACCCAGAAGAGGATCCTCAGCACCATCCTGGTGGTGTGGTTGTTGTCCTCAGCGATATGCATGCCCCTCATCTTCATGAACAAACGGGATGAGATTGGGGTGGTGGAGGGCTTGCCTCTGGTGTTTTCCATCTGCAGGGAGATTTGGCCTCAGGAGAGGCTCAAGCAAGCCTACAACTTTCTGCTCTTCTGTGCCCTCTACTGCCTGCCGGTCCTGTTCAACATGGTCATCTGCTTCCTCACGGTGCGCAGATTGTGGAGCTGCAGCAGCCAGCTGAAGGAGAGCACTGCCCTGAACCGATCTCTGCCAGCCTCCAGGCTGAAGATCCGGAAGAAAGTAGCACAGATGGTGGTGGCCCTGGTCCTGCTGTTCGCAATCTCCTGGCTGCCCGTCTACCTGATGGACATCTGGATTGATTTCAACATCCCCACATCTTTGCAGGATGTGACTCCTTCTCCTTGGATCCTGCAGCTCCGACCTTTTGCCCAGTGGCTTGGCCTCACGAATTCCAGCCTCAACCCTATATGCTATTGCTTTGTTGGGAACCTGTACAGGTCAGCCAAGGAAATGAAGAGCAAATACCACCAAAGAATGGTCTCCCTCTTTAACTTCTCCCTGTCCGAAGGGACAACCCAATCCTCGGTCCCAGAGCTGCTCTCTTACAGGAGTTCAATGGAGCCTGCAAGGAAAGGACCCTCCGCCACCCCCACCATGGGCAGGAGATGTCAGGGGGGTCATGGCCATAAAAACAAGTGTGGACGCTTGAACTCCTGCCAGCACCCACCTCTGAACACTGTCTCCAGTGAGAACACTTCCTTGTAATTCTGCCCAGGAGATGCACCTCATACCCTCATCTGCATTTAATGACCCCTTAGAGGTCTTTCTGAACCAGATACTTTAATGATGGAAAAAAACTTTCTTCTAATCACTCCCACCACCAGTTCAAAAATACTGAGACAGGGAAAGAAGCAAATAATGAGAGAAAAAGATGACGTATTTTAACTCAGATCAAGTTTTAAGACAAATGATTTTTACTGGGGACACCCAGATGTGTAGCCTGTTGCCCAGTCAACAGTCACATAATTAGATAGATCAGCTTCCCAACGAGTGCGCTTTCCCCGCAGCTCCATCTCTGGATGCAGAGATGCCGTTTGGATCCAGCAATGATTTGACTACTTGCTGCTGCTCACCCTGTGCTGATAGAGAGCAGCGATAAGAGGCACTCTGCTCCAAATCCGTTAGTTGTAGTTGCAAGCAGTGAAGAAATGCTAGAAACAGCATCGTAAGAAGTAATACTAGTGGAGAATTTCACACACTTTACCGCTTGAAATTTCATTGTCTGATCCTATTGTTTCACTCCTCCATGCAAATAAATTCTCCTGATGTGCAGAGATAGTGCCAGAAGTACTAAAGCAACCATCGCCACTCCGCATTTGGGAATTCAGAAGGGATAATGTGGCCTGGGAGGTGATTTAGGAAATGCAATAGGAAAATATTCTTTGAGCATCACCTCTCTTTCTTACAGCTATGTTCCTGCGGCTGGAGTGGAAAGAACCGGGCATCTATTAACATGATTTGCACTTGAAAAACCAGCTCTTGTTCAGCTGCGTCCGTACCAAACAAAGTCAATGGCATGTGAAAATAAAAATAGAAAGTGGTTTATAGCTAATAAAATCAGAATCAACTAATGCAATGCTATTTGTCTGGGAAGGAGAGAATCAAAGTACTTGCTTTTCCTGAGGATCCGAAGTAGGTTAAAACCTATTTCTTCCATCACCTCCTTTAAAGGAGGCTTTGATAAATAAATTGTATATTTTTATTATGTTAGCATCAAAAGGCCCCACTAAAGCTTGAGAATTCTATTGCGCTGAGCACTGGATCTGTATTCATCAGGAAAGGAAACCTTTCTCCCAAAGAGCTCAAAGTGAAAATACATCAGACCAGGCAACAGGTGAGAGAAAAAAAAATACAACATAGACCCAAAAGGCTGGAATGAAACTAGAGATCAGCCCCTTCCTTCAGCTCAGTGCTCAATGCTAAGTCTGAGGGGATGCTCACCATCTCCTGATGCCAGAAGAGCCCGTGCCCCAGCTACTTGCGTACCTGCGCCCGGCGCAGCAGGGCTCTCCTCTTAGCAAGCCCCAGAACGAAGGCAGGAGCCTTCCTGGGAGAGGATTTTGCATTTAATGGAACTCAGACTTTTGATGACTGGGGGCTTTTTTTTACTACTGAACAAAGGAATGATGTTCTGAGAAATCTACGTTTCAAATAATATCCTCCTGCCTTCTAGAGAGCCTTTTGTTCACAAAAAAATAGAGATGAAAAATAGCCATTCAACCCAACAGGATTCCCACCTTTGTAATGATCACACAATAACATCGTATGTTACTAATGATCTGCCTGGAAAACAAAAGATTCCTCCTTAACAGGCAGTGCCATCCGCAATTTGTATTCTCTTTTTGTGTGAACGAGAAAGATATTACAACTACCCAGATTTACTTAGGGTGAGAAATGGCTTTTATGTGTGCTGGGAGATGAGAACATCTGCATTTTTGCAGGTGATATAGGAGCGTACTGCTTGATCTTTTAGTAGCTGTGGAGAAAAACCTGTGAAGATTTTATTTCCTCTTTCAAGGCATATTTTTAGGGCTGGCAAAATGCACCAGGCTGAGGAGCATTAAAAGCTTGCTCCGAATGCCCACTGGCTCCAGATCCTGGAAACAGATGTCCTCCACCCCCAAACCAGATATGACACAATACTGAGACTTCCCTACATTGCCCTGACCAATGTATTTAATCCTGCCCTGAATAAACCGCAAAGGACGGACCGTGGAGATGCCAGACCAGCGCTGTCCCACGTGGTGGCCCAGCTCTGAAAATGGCCAGGATCAAATGATGCAATCAAAGGTGCAAAAAATCCACATTTTAAAGTATCCCAGAGGAGAATTTTTTTTCCTCTCCTCAGCTCATGAGCTGTTGCCTGGGTCCTACCCTGAACGTCTCCGTACCCTCCACAGAGGCAGAAATACCAGGGACCGTGTGTTCTCCTGAACGTGCCTGTGCCTTCCCGTCCCGATGCAGATGCCCATGCCTTTCTCCAGCCCCACAGCGCTCCTGACCTCCAAGATACACTGTGGCAAGGGCCACTTCCACTGGGCAAGGTCATCTCCTCTTCACACTTTTAAATGTATTTTCCAGGTTCATTCAGTGTTCCCCTTTTCCTATAATAAAGTCGAATTGCTCACTTTAACTCCTCTTTTTCTCCCTCGGTCGCTCTCTCCCTATCCCCCATGCTCCAACCACTTCTCCACTGTTTCGATAGCAAAATCTCCCCTGCCTCTCACCGTTATCACTCTTTGCCTGCGAATTCCCCTCATTCTCACGACTCATTCATGTCTTCACTCCTCTGATGAAAAATCCCTTCCTGCCCCGCTGATTTGAATGGCTCCTTTTGTGCTGCAGACACCTGTTTGCGATGGAGAACGCTGATTTATTTTGCATGGCTTACCCGACGGCTGCGAGGTAGTAATGAATTTCGGTCACTATCACCCAAGGGTAAATGAGAAGCAGTGACGTCAATGTGAAAGCCACACAGCATCCCGTGAGCCGCCCAGGCTCTGGCAGTGATTTTATTAACCTGAGCAGGTCCGTGCAATGCAGCCATGCCTGGGTGACTCACGCTGGCTCTGAGAGAGGTGAAACCTCAGCATTTGGGAAAGTGGCTTTTTTTCCCCTCCTATCTGATAAAACATCTCTTTATATTTAGGGCTGAGAAGACATCTGAGGGTCCTCCAGGCCACACAAGCTCCTTGTTTTGGATGCCAGGCATTTTGATAGGCATTCAAGGGATTCCTGGCCCTTCAAGGAATTGGCAGCAGACATGGCTCTGGCTGGTGAACACAAATGGTTTCCTCAAAGGAGCTCAAGCCGAACATCTTGCACTCGGTGTGTGGTTGAGGAAATGTGTTTCTCTCTAAATGTGCCCAGGCAGACTGGAAATGTGAATTTTAGAGGTCTTGAGGACAATGTTTTCCCATGGAAATGCTACTAATCCATCTCAGTCCCACTCTTTCCCCCACGGGTCTTTCTTCTCTGCTTTGCCATTTGAATCAATACAGGCATTTTACCACATTACCAAAATAGGATGCTTAAACCAGCTTTAGTTGAATTCCTTTGCTGTGGTAAGGACTTACAGAGAGTTGCTGTTCGGTAACTCTCTCTGGGAAGATCCCATGATCTGTTCTTGTACTGTCAGTATTGTCTCAAAGATGCTACAGGTTTATTTTCTGCCTGTGAACCACTGGAGAGATGAAAAAAGAGATAATATTTCGTATGAGGTATCATAGAGGAACATACAATCACAACTGATACGTAGCCCTTGAAAGGAGAATGATGAAATACTTTTCTTATAATAAAATACTCAGGGGAAGCCAGTGAAATGATTAGACACCATGTGTAAGGGCAGGGCAGCACCTTTTCTCGCACCGCGAGCAGCAGCTGAGCTCATGGTGGTGAGGGCTGAAAGGAATAAAAAGGGTTCAAGAGGGAACTGGACTGTTCAGAGCAGAAAGGGCCATCAACAGCTATTAAAAACAATGATGCAACTTTTGGCTTAGAGAGCATTGGGTGTATAACCTATAATTTCCACTTCTGCTCCTTCCCAGCACACGTGCTACTGGCCACCATTGGGAGCAGGATGCTGGGCTGAGCATCGTTTGGTCTATTCGGTACCCTTGTTCTTACATCCCTATGCAAAAAAAGCTCCAAATTAGTCTGAGTCCTGTTTTAAAGAGTGGGGCAAGAGCATGGGATGATTTCAGACCTGGCATAATTTGATCAACAGTAAGACTTTGCAGGACACATTCATCTGGAGGTAGGACACGCTCACACTGACACAGCGCAGGCTGAGAAATACTCACTCAGTCACTTGCGGAGCGAGAGCTGAGGAGTCCCAGCGGCTGGTGCATGGTGCCCACTCCAGCGCAACACAACAGAAATAACAGATCCGTCCCTCTTCTAATATTCATCAGCCCTCTGGGTGGGTCAGCACCTTCATTGCAACAACCCTGAGCATCCCAGAAACAAGAACGTCCTCCAAAGGGAAACCCCTGCCTGTTGGTATTTTACATATTAGACTTATTGAGATGCTGGGATTCAACCTAGGATGGAAGCTGGCTGGTGTGTTATCTGCAACACCAGCAGCCCCCAGCACGATTCTCGTATCTCCTCCCACACTCCCCCCACCACAGCACATCCCACACACAAACACCTGAGCTCTCCTGGCTTGAAATATCTAAATGAACAGGGAGAGCACAGGAGTTGCAGGGTTTCCAGCGCATTGTGATGCCCTTGTAAAGAACCAGAGAACTCACAGTGCAAATTTTCTAGGAAAAATCAGTGCAGCTCAGTTTACCTTTGTGATTATATTCAGCATGAAAATAAATCACCAGAGGCTGCTAGAAGAATAAATAAAAGAGCAGCTATGAGCAGGTACTACCAAAGAGATTGCTGGAGCCCTCCGGGAAAGAGTCAGCCTCCAGGAGGCTGCTCGCCTGGCACGTACGGGGATCATGTAAGACTTTCCCAAACTTTCTGAGAGTGAATGACTACTGCTTAGGTCAGCTCCAGGGGCACAGGAATTGCAGTAGTTGCTTTCTCTGCCTGCTAAACATCTTTAGGCAAAGTCCCAGGACTCAGAGCTGATACAACACAGTTGTAAAGTCAATGCAGCCTCATGCAACTGCCTACCCCCAAGCTTCCCTGCTGGCCCACGATGGAGGCTCCTGGCTGCCCTGATTTAGGGTTTTTTTCATTCTTAGCTTGAATCAACCAGGAAAACCTGGTCTGGGGCAGAGGAGGAGCCACACTAGGATAAGTGCCTGATCTGGAGAGGGAAGGATGCTGCTTTCTACCTTACAAGGGTACCCGCTCACTAAAGGTTGTGAGGCAGTCATATCACTTAATTAGTTCATTAATATTTTATTCAAATAATGATTTTTAAATATTTCTGCAATAAAGATGGATTCAGCACTTGCAGAAAACATTTTTTCAAGTGAGGAATCTACACCAGAGTCTTCCTGCTTGGTGTTTCTTGCTGATTGCAAGAAACCCCCTGAAGAAATCAGTGCCTGGAGCACACCAGTGAAGAGCTGGCTCAGGACCACCAGAGAGGGGGGCACTGATTACCTTGCCATCATCCTCCCGGCATGGGGAAGGGGAGGTCTCACGGAGCTGCAATGTGACCTTTGATTTTAAATATTTTCTATGCCCAACCTTTTCCCCTCTTACCTCATTGCACCCTGACTAAGACAGATGGTTTATGTTGCAAACCGGGGGGGAAATTATCCGAGGAGGCTTTATTTTTAAAAATACATATGAAATATTTCTGCACCTGAAAGATCCAGGAACTAACAGCTTGTCTCCATATGCCTTACCCCTGCCTCTGTGAGTTTTTATGATAACAGACAGATACTGTGGAGCACAAAATGCTGTGTGCACTATAGGATAAAATCACCAAACTTTAATCATTCCTTAATCAGGCATGCGTTCCCCAGCCGCAGCACTCTGCCAGGCTCTCTGGGTCCAGTTTGCAGAGAAGCGAGCAGTCGGCACTGCTGACAGCCAGGCTCTCGCTGTCCCGTCTGCCCATCAGCTTGGCCTTCCCCTGTCCCTGCAGGAGGTGGCTTTTTGGTGCCTGGCCAAGCTGAGTCTCCCAGCTCTGCACCTCCAAATGCTGAAGACCATGTCCTCAGCAGAGCCACCAGGGAGGATTCCCAGGCTGGCTCCCATGCTCCATGAAACAGGCCTGGCCACAGCCTGGGGATCTGTTGCACTTGGCCAGTGCAGCCTGGAGAGATTGAACTATTCTTGTTTCCAATCACCGCAGCGAGGCTGAGCTTGCGGAGAGCGGCCACAAGGACCCTCCGACTACGAGCCAGCGATGCTCCAGCATCTCTGGGCGGCTGCACGGGCATGCTGCTACCCCAGGTGCCGCATAGCCTTTGCCTTTCTTCATTTTCCACTTGAGGTGTTTTCAGTCAACCCCCGCTTTCCTCTCCTCAGCCATTCACCATGAGAATGGAGCTGCTGAATTAAAGAGCTGCATGAATGAGTCTTTAGGCAGATGTATCCCACTGCCTGATGCTCACAAGTCATGAGCTGTTATTTCTTGGTGTGAGGAAGGAAAATGTGGCAAAATATTCAGGAAACAAGCTAAAGAGTAAAAAGGGGAATGAAAGAAAATCCACACAGTGAAATAAAACCATCTTAAGGCAATTACCTGGGACGAAATAGAGCTGCCAAGGATATTAAAGCTCTCATGCACCTGCTAATCTCTTCAGGTCTGACTGGCTAAACTAATAACGCTATTAAATCTGCAGTAAGCATTACCAGAGGCAGCCCAAGGATCTCACAAAGCCACATGCCTGGAGGAAGACCATTTCCAGCATGAACATGCACAACCAGCAGCAGGTAAGTGGTACCTGCACCTGAGATGTCGGTGTAATCGCTGAATGGCTGTGACTCAGTAACCTCCCTAATTGCCTCCCTCTGAACTGAACCCGGATTTCCTAAGGCTCCACCCAGCACTTCTGCCTTTTCAGACTGTTCTTCTGGGCTCTGGGTAGCTCAGGAGAAAACAAGAAGTTCCTACACAGTCTCGCAGTACGGGTCAGTATTTGGAGTGGGCTGACTCATAAAGTCTCCACGAAGGCTGGGATGTTCTCCTTCAAAAGCTAATGACATAGAATCATAGAATCATTTGGTTGGAAAAGACCTTTAAGACAACACAGGCAGAAACGCGTCAAGAAAAGGATATGCAATAGCAAAAGTGTAAAAAAATATCCTCCTCCCAAATCCTTGTGGCAGGGGCAAAGCTGCAGTCTGCTCCTCTACGAGTGGAAGGAGAAACAGGCTGGGGTGAGTCGAGCAGCCCCCCGAGGTCCACGTGGTGACCCTGGCACATCGGGGAGGAGGTGCAGAGGTGCATCCATGCAGCAACATGAAAGGATGATCAAGAGTTTGTGCAAAAACATGTTTGATGCCATCGCTCCAGCATGCTTCCCGAGTGCCTGGCGAGGCGGTGGGGATGCTGCCTCCTCTGTGGCAGGAGAGTGTGCACAGGTTATCTGCTGCCTGAAAACATGCAGATCCTGCTTCTCTTTCATTTCCTCTCCACTACCGTTGACTTCGGCAGAGTTTCTTCTGATTTACACAGCAGGAGATCAGAGTGAAGCCCACAGTGAATGAAATACTGTCAAGGTGAGGCTGCTGTCACATCAGCTGCTGTAATTCCATCGACTTAATGGATCTAGTCCTCATTTACAAGTCAGAGATGGATCCGGCACCAGAGGCTGAGTACAAAGGTGTCATTTTTATATAGTCAAATTTATATCTGAAATAAATACCACATTAGATCTTTCCAAGAGGTCTGAGCTGCAATGTATTCATTTTCCTCCCTGCAGGAAGGTGAAATTTTTCACTAATGTGTTCAGGTTACTTGCAAGTCTCAAGGTTGGATATTTGTCAGCCTTTTGCTTGTTCCACATGGACCCTCAGGGGCCAAAATGGGCAACTGTATCCTCCAGGGAGTCCTCCAGCAATTTGCTGCGAGGGGTGTTAAGCCCCTTCCTGACGCTGCCATTTGCCGGGAACAACACAGCAGCCTGATGATGTGCAGCCTCTTGTAGTGAAAACTAAGATAATGAAGAATAAATAGGTTTACATCTATATGGGCTTTTCTTGTGTGCTTCAGAAATAAGGAACATTTACACATAATTCCCAGCCAATAACAGTGTAGGCATATCAAGGTCAAAACAGCCTGGTCCCTCCAAAAATCAGTGAGTATCTGTGTGACCGCAGGCTGTGAACAGAAATTCATGGCTTAGCCAATATCATGTCACACAGGACTGACTGTGGGAGAGTGAAAGGATCTACACAGACGCACATCCCAGAAGAAAAACACATCCACAGCAGCCACATGCCTGCATCTGCAAGCACGGTGCAGGAAGACTGTGTAGGGTGGGAAAACCTTTGCTCCCAAGTAGAATAACAAAATAGTCTTCTTGATCTCATCTCCCTAATTCCCTTCCTGAAGTCCAGGCAGGACAGCCTGGAAGCCAGAAAGCTGTCAAAATTGTCATGGAAACAGCAAAGCCTTTCTGCGAGGCACAGTGCCAGAACTGGAAGCCAGAACTCCTAGCAACAGCAAACAACTCTTTCCCGAGTCTTTCGCTCCATCAAGCAAAAAGTGAAACTTGGGAAAATGGGGGGCAGTGATGGGTGCAGGGGTCTGGGCGGTGGTAACAGAGCAGCTCCCCTTCCTCCATGCCCACTGCCAAGGGAAGCCCAGAGAGACACTGCCGGGGCACGGGGGAAGCTCCTCACTCCAGGTCTGGTTGGCTGCAAGGGTACGATGCAACTGGACAGCAAGACCTTACATTTCTTATCTGCAGACTTGAAGCTGTTAAACAAAGCCCTAAACCAGAAAGGCAACCAGAGGCTTTCTTTGCTGCCTGCTCTTGCAGCATGGAAGTATAGCCAATAACCCACAGACTCTTCTCACGTTGGCAATTGGAAGTGACTGGAGGAAATCCTCAGGGCATGGCACTTTCTGATGAAGGTCCATATCCTGCCCTGTGGGAGCAGAGATGTGCTCTGCTGGTGAGGAGGACTCAAAAGGAGCGAGAAAGAGAAAAGCAGCGTTTCATTTTTGCTGATAAGCCTGAGCGTGTTCAGTCAAGCAGCCTTTGCCCATGGGAAATGTTTTCATAGATTATTGTTGGTTTTTTTTTTTCCCAAGTCCTTTCTCAACTGTGAGAAAAGTTAAGCATTATTTTTTTATTATTCCTTGGCATGCTGTGCTGGAATAAGAGAAATCTGCAAATAAAGGGCTGAGACAATGGAGTGTGACCCTGAACAAAGAGCTGGACACAGACAGAGTTGAAAACAGCTTGGACTACGAAGCAGCAAGAAAGAACATAACTGAAGTATCCTTTGGTGAGCACAGGTCTGTGCCTCCTCTGCTAGGAGGAACTTCTCCAAGAACCAGATAGCCAACATGGGGACTACATGAATTTGCCTTATCCTGTATGCCTCTCCCCTTAGTACGTGATGGTCTACCGTACACCCAGGGGCAGGGCAGGACAACTGGCTTTGGCAGCCCCTCTGTCCTTTCCATGCGCCCCTAAAATGGAAAATGCCAAGCGACTCTCCCCATGCCTCCCTCGTACCACCGCATGAGCTGGGACTTGACTTCCCCCAGTCCTGCCATCCCCGAGGAGATGCCGGGACCCTGGTCCTGCAGGCTCCACAGCCCAAGGCTTCAGTCCAGGAAAGGACGGGCTGGAGCCGTGCAGACTGCATTGAAGGACTGGGTCCTCAAAGGAAGTGCTATCTGCATACATTTGAAAGCATGGTTATTTAATTTGTCCTTGCTTTGCTCCTATTTCTATTGCTAGCCGTTTAAATAATACAAATGAGGTTTTCTCTTGTCTCATCCCCAGAGAGTCAATGCATTAAACAAAACATTAAAATATACTCATAATCACGGAAACTCTCTCATATATATTTATAATCTCTGAATTACTGGCATTAATGCAGAAGTGGTTTCTATGAGCTTATCTCTTCTCACTGCTTCTATATCCGAAATACACAGCGCGCAAAAGATAAACACATTGAAACTACCCATCCATTAACACATCTGCCATCCAGAAACAAATGCAAGGAACAAATTTACAAGGAAAAGCCAGTGAAGGAGACAAACACAATTACAGTGATGTGTCTCCGCTGCTGTCTGATCATTAAGGATGACGGTAAGATAATTAAGTGTCATCCCGAAGACTCTGGCTACATGGGGGCTGTTTCCAACATGAGAAGCACTAAGCAGAGTAAAAGAGCAAGGCAGAAAGCCCACAGTGACCCAGGGCAAACAGGCTGGTTTGTTACCCACGGGTAGCGCAGGAGCCCCTCAGAAATACTGGGGAGACAACTGCTAAAGAAGGCAGGAATTAGCCCGTATTTTTAATGGTTGCACCCAAAATACTTCGCATTTTCAGAGAGAAACAAGACACCAAGAGCAGCCCTCAGCCACGTTCTGCAGGAGAGGCGGGTAGGAAAGGATGGAGGTGTTCAGTGCTCCTCAGCACCAGCAGACAGAGCAGCCACTGCCCGCTCCAGCCCCTCCGTTACTCTTGAGCTCCTGAAGATGTGTTCAGCCCCGTCTCGGCCACAGTTTGGTGCTGCTTTCACAGATCAAGCTATGCCCTGGCAAGGCACCAGTATCGGGATGCCTCCCTGAGAGCCGTGAGGTGGTGGCAGACTGTCTCACAGCCTCCAGCAGCTGTGGAGCCCTTGGGGTCTTTTTCTAAACAATCGCCAAAGTGATGGAAAATGACCTCTGCTACACACGAGTCTTGCTCCCTTCTCATATTCCCCTTGCCTTTCTGTTTTTCCCGGGGAGGGATTGCTGCAGCTATATCCCAGGGTGGGAAGAGTCAGGCCTGGTGTATCTAATCGAGGAGCCAGCCTCTTCCTTGTGCTGCAAGCACCGAAACACAGACGCAAACCCTCCAACACACACCGCTCAGCTGGGATATCTTTACAACCCCATGAACAGCCCCAACACTGTACAGCTTTCCTTCTAAGATCTTTGAATTCCAAGGCAGGAGTTGCTCCCCAGCACACCGGCTCGATAATCTGACTTATTAGGAAGCCCTCAGCCTCCAGTTTTCATTTGCTTTGGATGCTTTGTGCCGCCGAAGCGCCACTTTGTAGGTGGCCAGCTGTCTGCTTGATTTGTGAGTACCCCCAAACCGCTCGCAAATTCAATCAACCGCCCTTGCGGGAACGACTCCCACGGTCACACAAAATTCGAGGGACATTACGAGGAATGGCCAGTCATGAAAAGCTGACCTTCAGCATCAATAACTAATGTTGCTAAAGCTGACTCCTTAGACGTTAGTGAGACTGACTGCTGCTCCCCGTAAGATGCATTGATGCCAAGTGCACCTTGAATGTGTATTAGCAATAAGTTACTGTAGGTACCTCTCGGTTTCTTCAATCAAAAAGCAATCACCCTTCTCCCTTCCCCATGGCAACCAGGGTTTAGTAATCACCTCATCACCTATTCCAAATTGAGGCTGAAATACATGTTCCCAAAGACTGAAAGCTCCAGTCTTTATTAAACTGCAAATATTTGTTACTTGCTCAGACAAAGCATCTTCCAGTCTGCACGTGGATAAATGTTCCCTTCTCTGTTTTGAAGTATGGTGGGATGGGAAGGGCAGAGAAGGTAAATATTTAAACAGCCTGCTAAAGGAAAGCCATGCTTTGAGACTCAGAAAACCAAATGGTCCACAGGTGAAACTTCCAACAAAAAAGAGAACAAAGGATCAGGAATGAAGTATTGCATTTCGGCCACAGGGAAGCCTTCTCTCATATCTTTTTTTTCTGGCTTTTGCAGACGAGTTGACAACCTGAATTATCAAAGCATTTGTGCTACACAGAAAGTATTCTCATTTGGGGGCTGATGCAGCAGAAGACATCTAAGCCAGAAATGAAGGTCACCATTTGTTTCTTTGCTGTCAGCTCTGGTTACAAGAAATTAGCTACTATGACTTCCAGCCCGGCCAGAGGTAAAACTAACGGTGGATCTCTCAACGCTTGCAAACCTGCTGCCAAGGACTCTGAAAATGGAGAGCTAAAACTCTCCTCAAGACGTGACCGAGGATGCTGAGCACCCACTTGCAACATTTCTTCTCCAGAACCACTTGCTTCGTAGGGTTTTTCTAACACTAGATTCTGGCCCAATACAGAATCTGAGCACTGACTTTTACTCAAAGAACATGAAAAGTCAGGGAAATTCTATAAATTCAAACATGAATGATCACAACTTGGGTTTTTTTTCTAAATATTCTACTGTAAAAATGATGCTAAATAGATGGCATGAGGAAAATAGGGAAAATTTAAAGGTGTAAATGCCTTCTGGGGTAATATTCAAGACCTTGGGGGAAAAACTCTTTATAGAGAGCGAAGGAAAGAATTCTGCTGTATAGTAACACACGTGCAGTCCTTGAAGGAAACATAAAAAGCCTCCGATAAGAAACTGCTCAAACAAATGTGCTACATGGTGGCACCATCTACTGGGTGTCAACAGAAACAGCTGAGAAATGGAGGAATTGAAATCTGAGTCATTTGTTGTATTCAACAGACACAAGTGAATGATGTCTCCGGAAATACAGAACTGGGTCGGGCTGTAATATGGGACTGTCAACACGCAGGACGCACAAAAGCATCTGCAAAATCCAGAAGAGCAATTGGCTCCATCTCACAGAGTCTTCCCTACCATCACGCTCAGGTGAGACCCTCTTCCACAGGCTCTTTCTTTCTGTGGTCTTCAAAGAAAATAGTGCTCTTTTGGTGAGAACACACGAACCACACACTAGCTTTTAACTAGGAAACACTATGTGCACATTTCTCCTCCTACATCCAAGAAATATAAACCTAAGAGAACATCCAACAGAAATGTTAAGTAACTGCTTTTGAACTAGCTCTCTTTCAATCCACACAGTGGAAAGGGCATGGAGCCAATTCAGAAGGAGGGTTTAAATTAAAGCATACAGCACACGCAACGCCTTCATAAAAGCCTCCCTGCTGGACTCACCCTCAGTTGATGTGTTTGGCTTCCAACCTGCCTAATCCGTGTGCTCTTCGGTGGCTCCAGGCCTCATCTTTGGCATGGATGAAAGCACCCAGCCCCTCCGACATGTCATGGTGGTGGCCTCCCATGCCCTTGCTGCCCCACATCCCCAAGGTCAGCATGGATTTCCAACAAAAGTCCTCCTCCCAAGCCCTGATCTCCCAGGCACTCCAGCTCTGCTGGTCATGGACTTCATCTCCGCTCTCTTCAAAGGCAGCTTCCTTCAACAGGAGTAGACCCCACAGTATTCTTATAAAGAATGCACATCCTTAATCTTTTCCTTCCAGGTTTCATAGACTATATAAAGATTTCCCAAACACTCGCACCTTGCTTCTAGAGAACTACATACTGTGCTAGTCACTGGATAAGATAAAGTTATAAGCAACTGTATCAAGAAGATGGCAGTTTGGTATTGTCCTCTCTTAAATTGCTTGACACTAATCCAAGTTTTTCACAAGACTGCTTTCAGGTATATGCCCGGAACGTTTGATATCTGGATCTAATCTCCACCATCGCACGAATCTGTGGCTCTTGAAGAAGTAATAAACTTCTCCATGACGTAGTTGGTCAAGAGATCCTTAAGATGATATGAAATCAATAGGAAGTCATGTGTTTTCCTAGGTCTGCTGCTGCAATGCGATACTTCGCTAGACCTGCTGAGAAGCTGCTGGCACTTCTATCACCCAGGTCTCCATGCTGGGCATGTCACTGTGCCCTAGAGACACTCCAGTGTCCTGAAAGTGAATATCGGGATATCTGAAATGGTGTTCATTTTGTCTTGTTCCAGCTCAGCAGGAAACAGCCCAGGATTCCTAACCCATCCTGAATTGCACCACGCAGCCATTCTGTAAGCATCCCAGTTTAAAAAGTAATGTCAAATTAAAAATCAGCTTGAAAAGAAACCAGCATTAAAATTACTGAGTCTCTGGGACTCTACAAAGAAAGACTTTAATCCCCATGCTTCTGTAACATATATGAGATAGACAAATTGAGAGGGGTTTTTTTTAGAATTCAGCTTTGAAACCTAGTTGATGCCTCAGCAGAATCACTGCCCTGCATCCCATGCCTGCTCGCACCAAAACTACAGCATTGTGTCTCAAGGAAGAAAAAGGGGACTTCCACAGGGATTTTTGAGGAAACAGGATACAAGTTGTTGATAGTCTTTATGATGACTCAATGAGATACTGGAATCTTCATTCCATATAAGTGGAACTTAACTTATTCGTAGATATATACTTGACTACCAATTGAGTAGTTTGGTACTTTGCAAGGCGCGAGGAAAGTCTAGATTTCACCACATTTCCCAGCTGGACATAAGAGCAAGTTGGAAAAGATTTTCTGATGACTTCATGGTGATTTTGAACTGTAGCTTCCTCCCCATGCACCAGCTTGGTGGCTCTCACAGGTCAGAGACATGGATTTTGTTACCTACATTTATGATATAATCAGTATCATTTATGGGGAGAAAGGCCTTGTCTCTGCTCTGAACGAGACTCCTCAATGCCTGAGCTTATAAAGCAAACAGCAAAACTGGATTTGGTATGACCTTTAAATTTGCAAAATAATTTAAAAAAATGCATCTAGCAATGGTTCTATTTTTGTTCCAGCCATTGATGATGACTATGGTTTGCAATTTTTTATTTCCATTTTTAACGCCATCAGAAGGATACTACTTGATACAATTCGTGTATCTGCTACAGTGATCTTTTGAAACTTTGCTTTTAAGATAAATACATAGGGGTAAGCCGAACTCCACGGAGCTGCATTTTGCAAACTAGAGGAATACAAACAAGGGGCTTGTGAAAACACTTGCCGAGGATGCTGTTTACCAGTTGCTGCAGAACCACAACCTAACACGGTTTAATAACGTATACTTTGTAATACAAATCGATAAAGTAATTGAATATTTCAGGTACTTCTTTCAGGTTTTTCTTTTCATTAGAAATGAATATTAGACATTAATCATATTCTTTCAAACCACTTGAGAGTTGCAGCTTTTTTAAAAATGATACAAAGCCCTGAGCCTTCTCCTGTCTTTTCTCAGCCTCTTTGTACATCTCAGGTTTGCTAGAACATAGTCCACTTAGAAGCCATTAGTCACCTATTGGCATATTTAGGAGGCTAATAGCTTTGAAAATCTGGTCCCTGTGAGCACAAATGTTTGGTCATATCGGATGCAGGCAGTACCGGATTACTTGGCAGTGCAAATACAAAGTGGCAGAAGGACATGAACGCAATTGCCCATCCTTGCTGTTGAACCAGCCACAGCGCTTGATGCCATGATGATGCTAGCTAATGCCAGAGTTGGGCAGACTGGTCCCCCAGATGGCAAAGCACCCACCCTGGCTGCCTGTCTCTCCAGCAGCATCCTCCAGATGCGGGCGGGATGCTTGTGGGAGCCTTCTTTAGGGCAGGACTTTCTCTCCTAAGTCAGCTCCTGGCTAGGAAAAGCACCAAGCCATTGCCCAGGCACTGCGATGTTTGTTTCTCAGCACTTTCCAAGTGCCATTTTAAGGCTGCATCTCATAGCAGCAGGAATTCATCTCTGACAGTGGCTCTCCAAGTCCCCCTTTCCCAGTGAAACCTGGTGATGGTGAGAGATGCCAAATCCCCGTGCCAGAAATGGCTGTATGTGCTGCTCATGCCCTGTCTATAGGAGACGTGGCAAGTGAGAGAGCTGACACATTGACTAATGGACAAATAGGATGCTCTGGCAGGCTTTGCTTACCTGTGATTCTTCAGCTCCATCTCTGTCTTCTGCCTTCTCACCCTTCTCCACCAACAGGGCATTTTTCCATCATCTGCAAACTGTCATAGCAATGAGAGAGAGAGAAACCATCATGGGTCTGGCTTCCCAGCTGATATTATTTGCCTTCCAGGCAGACAGGGAGTTTGCTCTGGTATTGGGTCTGTCTGGGCCAGTAGTGTTGTTGTTCTCCCTTGCTATTTGACAAACCTCCTGCCTGCTACACACACACAAGTCTCGTCCATCACCAGCATCTCTTCAAGCATCTCCTGAGCAGCAGGGGAACAGCAATGAGCCATACTCTTGGCCAGCTGGAAACAAGGTAGAGGGCTTCCTCTTCAGAGCTTCAGCCCCACCGTCAGCTCCAGATCTACAAAACACTTGGACAGCAGGAACGAGCTGCTGTCTGAAGGCTGAGGGAACCAAGACAGACCCAGATCGGTGGCTGGTGCCACTTGTTTTCTTGCCTGATCTTCTCCCAGGTCATCCCTGTACTTTCTGCCACTTCTCTTCACATCCAACTCTACCACCCTTTGTGATACTCATCCCCCAGGTCAGCAGGTCTTTGCTCCTCTCCTTTCTTCACCCTTTCCACCACTGCCTTTTCAGAGATGCAACAGGACTGACAGCAGTGGAACAATTTAAGGTTTTGAGGTCTACTGTCAGAAACGAGATACCAATAAGCACTGTTGGCTACCAATGAGTCTCACCCACAGAAGTCCCTAAATCTAGGCTCCTGCATCATCTTGTCCTCCTAAAATATTTATGCTCTTCTAAAAAAGTCATCCCTGGTGCTTTTGCCTCCACAGGGCCCCAGCTTTGCCCGCAGCAGGCTGCTGGCTGAGATTTCCCAGCTGGGCACTAGGTGGCAAAACATCCCGAGAAAGGGAATTTCCCATCTCGGCCCCTTTGGAAGGGGCTGTGGGAGCTTTGAGGTGTTTTTCAAACGCAGCTGAAAATGCAGAATTTGCAAATCTAAATGCATAGAGCCCAACAGAGACACGAGTTAATTTTTATTCCCGTCCTACCTTCAGGCGGAGGTATTTGCGTACGAGTGTCTAAAGCTGTTTCCTTCGCCGCTGCTCTCCCGCTGACAGATTGTGGCCATAGTGCTTAAAATATGCAAACAACGGCGCCTGATTAGAGCAGAGCCTATCTATTGACAAAGATACGCCGGCTCCTTCGACTGGCACGGGACAAGCAAACGTGCGGCATGTGGTCCGTGGATGTCTGCAAGCCTTTTGCATGGGCCAGCACCACCAGCCTCTCCCTTTAGCAGCTCCAAAATGAAGAACGGACCATTTTGGCAGCATGGTTCCCCCACAGCTCTCCATGCCATGTGTGAATTTCCCTTCTTCTCCTCCCACAACCACTTTGGGGTGGAAAAGGTGCAGTGCTGTGTTCACTAAGGCAAATCCTGGGGGGGCTGGAAACCAGCCACGGTTCAATGGGAGCTCACGGATAAGTGGAGGATAACCTGGAGATCTATCCTGCAGGGTGCTGAGTGAGGGTGCACAAGCCCTGTTGCTGTGGCAATGCCACCTCTGTTTTTATGGACCCCTGTCCCTTGACTGCAGGGGACAGGTCCACATGTGGAGGAGAGGACACCCATCACAACATCCCAAATCTTTCTTCTTCGCCCTGAAGGGTCTGCAGCCCCACGGATGCAGCCTGACCCTGCAGGCTTTGTCTCGTGAAGGGGAGATTCCTGCTGCTCCTTGTTGCATGTGCAGAGGGGTCATCTGAACCACACCCCGAGCCTTACCACAAACACATCTCCTGACCAGGCTCGAGCAGATCTCTTGGTGGGAATCACTTCTCCTCTCCCCTTTGCTGCCAGAACCTTTCCCTGGTCTGTGAAAGAGATTTAGGGCTACTACTCGAGAGTCTCCTGCTCTGACAGAGCTACAGGCACCGCATGCCCCCATGTCCCCCCCACATCTCCTCCTTGATGGGGGTCTCGGTTGCTGTTTTTCCAGTCCAGCTTCCCTGGAGCAAGGCAGTGGGGATGTCTTCACCCATAGATGCTACCGGCAGTGCAGAGCATCTGCACTGATGATTTAGGGCTATGTGAGTGACAGGCCCCAATATTTAACGATCAGGTTATTGTGCCACCAGGCTGAACTCTCCACTTCACCCCAGGACCTGTGTCCTTCACTTACCAGCGCGCTTACCAGGTTCTGCCCTGTCCCTCCTATAGCATCCACCGCTTTGGCCAGTTGCAGGATCCAGAGCAGGTGATTGAAAGCCACTTGCCCAAAAAAAACCCAGATCCTCAGCTCCTTGCCCTCATGATTCCCTGCTGGCAAGTGCCATTTTCTTATTCCACAGTAATCAGCCCCTCGATGGGACTCAGGGACCGAGCAGCCTCAGCTCGCAAAGTGGTGTCAGTCATTTCTGCCTTCCCTGCCAAAAGCTCTCCATCCCCCAGCTATAAAACATCACACACCGTGCTTCACTGTCTGGCGGGCGGGAGCTGGAACGAACCCACAGAAACTTGACCTCACAAGCTGCTTTTTCCTCCTCTTTTAGCTCTCAGGATGTCAAATCCTCACCCAGACCTCTCCTGACTCTTTGCACTTCTACAGCCCCTTTGCTCAAAGGCCCCGCGGCAATTTAAGGTGCAGATTTTGCAGGTCATAGAGGCAATACTGGCCAAAAGCAGTGGGGTCCAGCTCTCCAACCCTTGATGCTCTGCACTGCCGGTAGCATCTATGGGTGAAGACATCCCCACTGCCTTGCTCCAGGGAAGCTGGACTGGAAAAACAGCAACCGAGACCCCCATCAAGGAGGAGATGTGGGGGGGACATGGGGGCATGCGGTGCCTGTAGCTCTGTCAGAGCAGGAGACTCTTGAGTAGGCACTCTCAGCCTGCATCACACGTGTCTGGTGGAGAGGTTTAATCCTACGTGAAGGTATCGGAAAGGGATGCTACGCCAACTCCACAGCTTGGCAAACAGAGGGGAAAATGTATTAAAAGCTATGACTTCTGAGCATGTTCTCTGTCTGGAATCTGCCTGCAAAACAACTCAAATTTCTCAAAGGGATTCATTATTCAAAACTATTTGCTGAATAATTTCTCTGAGTAATTGCAGGTCTGAAGCTTGTCTGCAAACAATTCATTAGGAGCATCCGGGCAGGCAGCTCTAACTGTGCTCAGGCTCTGGTTTGCCTTCCCTGGCTGTGTGCGGATAACCCCAGAGTTGGGCGGGAAGGGTAAATAAACTTGTTTACAAAATCATGAACTTGAAAAAAAAAGTCAAGAAATTGTATCAGCTTAAAATTAGCTGCTTCCACCAACGCTTCTAGATGTAACTGTGGCTGGAATAGTCTGGCAGAGACAACTGGGCGCTGGGGGACCAGCCCTGGGCTGCCACATCCCTGCACATGGTGTGTGGCTCTGTCCTCCAGCTGCCCCGATGTCCCCAAGGGAGCCACAAACGTGGGCTTCAGGCAGGGCAAGGAGAGGAGCAGGAGATGGGGAAGGAGGAGCTGCCTCCACCCTCCATCCTTGCAGGGCCCTGAACATCATGGAAGCTGTCTGCCGAAGGAGAGTGTCGCAGAACCGCCATCCCTAGAAAATGTCACCAAGCAGCATTGACAATTCACATACGCATCTGGAGAAGGAGCAGAGGCCGACTGGAAGCATTTCCAGAATTCGGGGCTCAGAAAGTGCACAGTAGCACTGGGCTGGGTACCAAAGTCATCACTCAGGCTATGTTTCCTGCTGAAATCATGAAATAATAGATGTCCAATTAACTGGCAGAGTGAGACGCAAAGAGAAATATTGCTTACAGAGAGCTGGCATAGTTCCCATGGAGCTATAATAGGAGTATTTTATTTGCCTGGGCTTTAGATAACCTATTTCTATTCTCTCTCTTGCTGCCCCTGGGGCTCCTGAGAGTATATTGGTTTCTTGGAATAACTTTTCTTCTCTAGCGTCTCTAAAGTCCTCTCCCAGCTCCACCAGCTCAAATACAATCTCAGATGCTGCTAGACTAAACACAGCCCTAATAGCTGGCGTTAGAGACCAGAGTATCTGACACACTCAAACTGCACAGGCTGCAAAACTGAGGCTGTGGTACTCTTCAAAACTTGCCTGTGTGGGAGCAGGGAAGGAGAGCAGGGGCTAGCCGACTTCATCCTTTAGAATAGGCAGAGCAGGCAAAGTTAAAGCAGGAATAGGAAAAGAAAAAAAAAAATCCACCCTAGGAAAAAAATATTTGGCAGGAAAAAAGCCTGCTTCACACTGCAGTTTCCTAAGTCAAAATAAAACCAAGGAGGTGCCAACAGGACTAGACAGATGTCAACTTACCATCGACCTGCCCAGTAAGTTATTAATATCCAGAGAGTATTGCATGCAGAAACTCTTGTGTACAGCGCTCTGGAGCTAATACAAGGCACGTACCACTCATCCCTGAAAAACAGAACAGGAAAGGATCCAACTGCAGCACACTGAACTATCAAATACACATGATTTAGATTAAGGATATCTAGCATAAACTAAAACCTCTGTACAAGGTCTCCGGAAAAATAAGATTTTTATGAGTCAGTGCCTCCCTGCAGGCGCCGCAGCAGCAACCTAATGGTTTGCTTACCTTGCCCTGCAACCACACCCTGGGGCAGTAAATAACTGAAACCATTTCCTTGTTGCAGCCTGTATTGGGTTTGCGGGACAAGGTTTTGGTAGCAGGGGGGCTGCGGGGGTGGCTTCTGTGAGAAGCTGCTAGAACCTTCCCCTGTGTCCAATAGAGCCAATGGCAGACGGCTCCAAGACGGACCCGCCGCTGGCCAAGGCCGAGTCCATCAGTGATGGTGGCAGCGCCGCTGGGATAACGTATTTAAGAAGCAGGGAAAAAACCTGCGCAACTGCAGCCAGAGAGAGGAGTGAGAATATGTGAGAGAAACACCTCTGCAGACACCAAGGTCAGGGAAGAAGGAGGGGCAGGAGGTGCTCCAGCTGCCAGAGCAGATTCCCCTGCAGCCCGTGGTGAAGACCATGGTGAGGCAGGCTGTCCCCCTGCAGCCCATGGAGGTTCACAGAGCAGATATCCACCTGCAGNAGGAGCCCCCCCCTCGGGGAGGACGGAGCGGCAGAGACAACGTGTGATGAACTGACCCCAACCCCCATTCCCCGTCCCCCTGCGCCGCTCGGGGGGACGAGGGAGAGAATTCACAAATGAAGTTAAGCCCTGGAAGAAGGGAGGGGTGGGGGGAAGGTGTTTTAAGATTTAGTTTTTATTTTCTCATTACCCTACTCTGATTTGATTGGTAATAAATTAATTTTTTCCCCAAGTTGAGTCTGTTTTGCCCGTGATGGTAATTGCTGAGTGATTTCCCCCTGTCCTTATCTCGACCCACGAGCTTTTCGTTATATTTTTTTCTCTCCCCCGTCCAGCTGAGGGGGGCAGTGATAGAGCAGCTTTGGTGGGCACCTGGCGTCCAGCCAGGGTCAACCCAACACACAGCCGTTAAACTAAAACGTGTTTCCTGTAATTCTCTCTATCTGTCTGGCCCAAGAGTGTTTCTGAATCCTTAGAAACAAGTTAGTAGCTGTAACCTCAGGAAAACTGGGGGCATCAAGCAGGTGACTCACTGAAGATCAGAGCATGACCCATTTGGAGAACAAAGAATGGAAAGCCCTTCGCCTCGACCTCTTAGTCATATATGCCAGCCCTTGGATACAGCCACGTTCCCGGTGCTCTCCGCTCTCAGGAAAGGCGACGCAAAGGCAGCTCCAATACATTTACGCACACAGAGTTTATTTCTGTTAAACTGCTATTTAAACAGCCCAAAAACATGACCTACAAATTCTTTTTCCCCTTCCTTCTTTTTTACTCGTAAAATTTTTATTATTTTCTTAAATCTTTTATTCTTAAAATTCTTTTATTCTTCCTTCCTTCTTTTTTATTCTTAAACTTCTCATTTCGCAAAGTCTCTCTTTATTTGCAGAGAACTTGACTGGAGAAAAAAAAGAAATATGTCCCTACTGGGAAGGAAGCCCTTAAAATCACCTACCCGTTAACCCCTTCGCTGCTGGTGTTTACCACTCTCCCAGCCTGAGGACAGCCAGGAACACAAGGGCGGATGGCTGTGTAAATGTCAAAGCGTTAAAAGCCTTGCAGCCTTCCAGCCCAAACTCCTGATAAGCCTGTTCTGCACAGCAAGAAAAACACGTTTCTGTTACAGCTTTACAGCATCCAACTGCCCTGCCTGTCCCTCGGACAGCAGCAGTCCTCAGGGCATGGGGCTGACGTTGCATGGGCACAAATCCCAGAGCTGACCTCCTCTGCAGCCTGGCCCAAGACCTTGCACATGTGCTAATCTCCTCCATGTCCCTACCAGGGGCTGAAGGGAAAACCACTCTCCATCCCTCATCCCAGCTCTTTTCTGTTCTGCTCTTGTTAAGAAACAAAAAGCATAAAAACTAGCATTTTCCCAGACATGGGGAATGAAGTCCCATTGGCATGAGTCAAGACATTCAAAGATTTGATGCAGCTAACCCTGGGTTTTTCTTCCCCCTTTCATGCCATAGTGTGTTTAGGAAGGCACAGAAGTTACGTGCCAGGTGGTGGTTGCATTTGCTGAAGAAGACATGGCTTTGCCTTCCTGTAAATTTGACCCCGTTTGCCTATAACAATGCCCTGATCCTACAGGCAGTTTTACAGCACATGAGGCAAAACCATCTCCAGGCTAACTGCAGAAGTGGAAATGGTATAGCTGTTATACAGCTCTGAGCCAGAAAAATCTTGCTGAGGAGCTAATTTCAGCTCCATCACTTTTGGGATGGAGCTGGTGCCTGCCCAGCGCTACGGTGGGCTCTGCAGACACAGCCGCCCACTCGGAGCTGCTCCGGAGACCTTGGAGGGGTTGATGTGAACTTGGGATTTTACTCTGTAAAGTGATGACAGAGTGAGAAGGAAAACACAGGACGCGACTGGGGAGTGGAAGACGTTTCCTCTCCAGCAGCACCGTTCTGGGAGCCCAGCAAAGCCCCAGTTCTCACCAGTGGAAGTCTGGTGCAGGTGCAAAAAAGCAATCGAGTAACCGAAAACACAATGAGACAGCCTTTTCCTGCCTTTCCTTGACCTCATCCTTTCTCAAACCAAACACTGCTGTTCTTTCAGGGGGGAAATATCCCCCGTTGCTTTTGACCAAACAAGAAAAGAAGAAAAACAAATCCAAATCCAGCTCATGCTATCTTTGGGTAACTGTCTAAAAAGGGCTGAGAAGAGCAATGTCTCGGCGCCACGCTGTCAAGCCTTGCAGCTGTGGGGCAGTGAGCTGCAGTAGCTCAATGGCCTCAGAAATGCCTCGCCAGGGTCAGGCAGATCAAGCCAAACACACCTAAGTTCCCCATTTTTACTGGCAAGGCACCAAATGGGATCCTGGAGGCAAATACATAGTGTCTAACTCCCAGAAGGAAGTAGATGAGAAGATGAGAGAAAAAACAGGTTGTCTCCAACACCTTGCCCGCATGTTGGTCCTTCACCAGCATATTAACTCCATCGTGATGGGATTCCTCCTGCCATTGCTCTCGACTCCCAGTACTACACAGGTCTATAGAAGGGCCAAGAAAGGGTCCTGCAGAAAAACTTTGCTTGTGGACATCCAGGTGGCATCATAATCTCTGTAGTGTGATAACCGGCTTGTCCAAAGCAAACACCAGCAAAAGAACCCAAGAAAAATAAAGGAAATGTCAAGCTCAAAGTTAAGGACAAAGCAGACAATTGTCGTGTGTTCTCGCGCTAAACGGCATCACTGCAAGGAGCAAGTCAGAATATTTTAACCAAAATGTTCCAGCAAAGAATCTGTTTCTGGCAACTATGCTGTATTGGAAATTTCCTTCCAATCAGCACGGCCAGGAAAAAAAGCTAACACTGACAACAGCAACCTAATCTATACTGAAAGCTTTTTCTTGTATATTGGAGGAAAAAACAAAAAAGAAAGAAAGAAAAAAAACCAACCCAAAACTTGTCCCTAGTTGTCTTTTTAGCCTAAACTGACAAACTCAAGAGCTAGATTTCAGCTAGCATCTCAATTCCAAAGGCAAACTTTGCAAGCAGGCTGTTTTCCTATTACAAATAAAATGAAAAGCATTACTTCCAAACCTGCAGACTTTCCAAAAGTCAGGAACTGCATCCAAGCACACTGACCTTTTGCTAAGCTCTAAAAAATGTAATAAATGCAAAGTGCAACAGCGTCTGGAACCTGCCCTGACATCTTGAATTCACATTCTCACTTGCTGATGAAAGATGCTTTGCATCTTATTTTAAACAGATTTGCTCCCAGAAATCATGCCCTAACCTGGAGCCATGGCTGTGCTGGGGGCCCTGGTCCCAACCTGACCTGGTTTTGGTACGTGAGGGGGACCTCACCATGCAGCAGCTTCATCGTGGTACTCTGCCTCTACCTAGTGCTGTGGGGTGGAACAGAAACACGGTTTGTCCTGGTCTTACAAAGGGCTTTTGTTTTCAGGCTGGCTCCTAGCACCCTCACCTTCCCCAGGAAAATCTGTGTATAGGATGCAAAATCAATCTGAGAATTGCCTTGATTCGGTAGTACCTGTGGAATAACGCTACGAGTTTTACTGTCCACCACACACTATAGTCTTTCTCCTGTTGCAGCTGGAAGGTCTTAGAAGGAAACCTGATGCTATTTTGAGAATCCAAGAAATCCAGAAAGCTCAGATTTGAGGCATCTAAATGAGAAGAGGAAAAACCACCATGATCCCCATTCCATCATTTTGAAGCAGGGATTAGTTCCCAGCCCCACTAACCAGGGACTTGCTCTAATCCCTGGATCCACGCAGTGAAAACTGGTGCACACAGCAGCCGTGTCTGTGTGTGCTGGGTTCACTCTTTGGCTGCTAACAGTAGCTGGAACAGGAAAAAAGCAAGCAGGCTCAGGGGTGTATAGCTAGAGGGATGTCCACAGCCGCTGTTAGAGCTTGACTGTCCCACACCCCACACAACACCCGCTTTTGTCTGGTGGTTGCACAGCACAAGCACCCCTGGGACACAACGGGGGCTTGCTTAGGAGAACCAGAGAAGGAAACTGCATTAATAGGGAGGAGTGACCATCCTAGAAATGACAATCCATTGCAACATACGAATTGTAATCACAAAAATTATCCTCTGCTTATAGGAAACAGAATGCCATAACTTGCATATATTTCACCCTATCAAAAACGTATGTGTTTGTTTAAACATTTCAAATGTGTTCACCTGCCCAGGATTGTGGATTGATTTTGCGACCTGACTTTACATACACATACATTCACACTCACAATATGTAAGGAAACACAAGTCTCGGTCATCCTGACCTGATGCAAGAACCTTTATCCAGAAGACCTGCATGCCCAGGCTACTACTGGGTAGCCGTGTTATGCCAAGGTGGGTCCCCACTGTGCACAGTGTTACCCAGCGCTTGGGAAATGCTTCTATACACTCAGCTCATTGATTTCCTATTAGCTAAAGGTCACTGAAGGCTTTGTAAAAAGCTTTATACTCTCAGCATGATCATTCTAGGTGACAAATACTTCTGATTTACCCAAGAGCCAAAATATACAGAGTCTGAAATCAATAAGGCGTGCAAAGGTTGAGAAGGAAAAAAACTGGAGACAGATAGAGGTGCCCAACAGGATGTGAAAGGTCATTGGCACCATTTCTCCTGCACTTCCATCCCCCGTGGATGTTGCCCTGCTTGCAGAGCTCGACAGTTGGTGAAGCTGCAAGCCTTCCTCTCCCAGCACAGGCAAGGAGCACCTTAGCCCACTGCTAGTTTTAGTCTGCCTCTAAATGACTGCTTGTTTGGTCCAAGCCTACAAGTCCCACCACCATTCATGAAGCCACATCTCTTTCAGCTAATGTGACCCTGCATCGTGTATCAGAACCCCTCAGATTTTGCCCGCTGTACTCTGATAAGCTTTCACCACTTCATTATTCTTTTTTTTTTTTCTCCTCTACTTTGGCCCCTGCTCCTACCCCTGGAAAAGCAAACAGGGCAGGTCTCCATGCTGCAGCAGATGGCACTTGGTTTCCCAGCAGCCCCTCTCGCTCATCTCAGCATTTACCCACTCCGTAGCATCCCCATTTGGTTTGTAGATGGCCTCAACTCCCCCCACCCTTTTTATCCTTCAGAAACGCATCCCCAGCCCTGCTCCACTCCCTGCTGACTACTCTTTTGGCTGCCACTGTCTTTTTGACATGTCTTCTTGGCTCTTCTCTGTCCTCCGTGCTCCTCCCATGTTTTCCACAGAGACCTGTCCAGGGTCCAAACAAAACACGAGTCAATCTCAATGGCATTTTCTTCCATCCATTTTGAATTCCTGCAATGACAGAGAAATAAACACTGAAGCTGCAGCTTCTCTGCCACAAAATGTGGCTTTGCCAAAGCTGCGTGTGATCCATCTGCCTGGGGGATAAAACACGAGATTCGTGAAGGCACTGCCTGGTGGGTCAGGAAAAGTCTCCCTCGTTTGTTTAACACACAGGGCTGGGAGTATTTTGATACTGGTACAGTCTGACACCCGGATTTGGCACAGTCTGAGGATGAGAACCTGAGACAAAATTACCACCCCCTTCATTAGGTGAAAAGCAACGGCCCCGTTAATGCTCACTGCAGTCTTAGCTGGCTGAGCACCCTCTGCTCAAGGATGCCCAGCATTTTCCAAGATAAAGAAAGACATTTTGTTCGGCGGGATGGCACACTCTGCGCCTCCCCTGCATCCCAAGCTGCCTGGAAGCCAGCCAGGGGCGGAGCAGGATGGCAAGCCGTGACCTCTGTGCATTTCCACAGCTGAGTTTTGCCCATGGACCCATACAAGCCCTTGAGGTCTCCGAAGGGTACGTACTTCTTGAATCGATACCGACAATTTTCATGCCAACAGCTTCCAGACTCACCCTGTGGTAAGAAAAGTCTGGATTGAGGCAGTTTTGCGTGGCTTTCATTGCCAAATGCTGCAGCCCTGTCTTCTAACACTCCCACCCAAGGCACTGCTCCTCCTGGAGACCTTCAAACCTCCCGTGGACACAGCTCACACCCAGGAGCCCTCCAGAAAAGAGGTATCTCCCACTATCCCTTTATGGGGGACAAACAGGAGACAGCTTGAGTAACTCGCCGAAGGGCTTACAGCAAACAATTAGCAGCACTGCTAATTAAAAACATGCTCCTCAGCTCTGCCTCATGGTTTGAGGAGGAGAACACTGCATTGCACGAGTCCCTGGGTTTGTACCACCTGTATTCACATCAGCCCCTGTCGCCCTGCATCCCACCACAGCCTGGGGGCCACCACAGCCTGGGGGTCACCATCTCTCTCCAAATGCAATGGACCCTACCAGCAGTGTCCAAACCTAATGGTCCAGACAGCAAGACCTGAAAAGCCAATGAAATAAAACGCAATAGTCTTAAGGTATAAATGGTGACCAAAGACTGCCAAACAGCCCTGTTCACCTGCCCCGCTCCCACTCTGGGGCAGTCTGCTAAAATTACTGCGCCATTCTCCATGAGCACCTATAGATTATTTTTTAAATCATCTCCTTCTGTGTGGCTTTCCGGAGCCTTTGGTGTTCTGTGGCAGCAGTTAATTTTCCAGTCTCAGGGAAAGGCTCACAAAGAAACAAAAAGCCTGCAGAAAGGTGACTGCTTTCCATTGAATATTGCGACAGCTTTCTCGAGGGGCCTCCAGGGCCTCAGGTGTCAGGTTTGCTCCTGAATTCACCACGTTTCTGTTGGCCTGTCGATGGTGAGAGCCCGAACCCTTGCACGCCGCTGCCGGCAAACATATATGTCGGCCCCCCGCTGCTGGCAGGCCCTGCCAGCCAGGCAGAAACAAGACACAAAAGAGAAGCTGAGGCTGTCACCCAAAGCCTCCTAAGGCAAGGAACCACCATCTTCAGGTGGGACAGCTGGGTTTTCTGAGCATTAAAGAGCAAGAAAAGCCCAAGTTCAAAGGGGTTTGGCTCAGGGTTTTGGTGTGGAAAATTCCCTCCCTCCTTGTCAAGGGACGGGCTGCTGATCTCGCACCTCCCTCCCGACAGGAGCCAGCTGCTACAACTTCTCCACTTCTTATTTTTTTTAAATATTTTCTTTTAAGCCATCCCTGAACGAGGCAAAACCACCAAAACCAAAGACAAAGCAGGGCTGCAGGGCTGGGAGGACACCAGGCCACCAGAGCCAGCCCCACGGGAAGGCAACATGGCACGTCAGGACGCTGAGGGGACACTGGTGGTGCTAGACATGGGGGGACACTGAGAAGAGACGAAGGGAAAGGAGCTTCATGTCTTGCAGGGAAAAGGCAGCAGGGCCTGATTCCCAGCTCC
Source organism: Balaeniceps rex (assembly GCA_013401315.1). NCBI lineage: Eukaryota > Metazoa > Chordata > Aves > Pelecaniformes > Balaenicipitidae > Balaeniceps > Balaeniceps rex. The sequence continues at coordinate 135,384 of VYZW01000038.1, forward strand.
AGCAGTGAGCCAGCAGGCAGGAGGAGGGGGGGTCACTCACTTTTTAAGTGTATTTGCACCCCCCCATACTCCAGCCCCTCGTGACCCCAAGGCTGGGCACTACCTGCAACACAGGTTGCACAAATAAAAGCTCCTGCTGAGTGCAACGGCCTGACTGCAGGTTTGGGTTGTGTTTTGCTCAATCCTTTCACAGGGCACCCGCGACGGGAATTGCCGCTGACAGCGGGCGTAAGAGACGGACCCCCGCTGCTGCGGGAGCCAGGCTGGGGGGAGCGGCAGCGGCGTTTGTCAGAGCCCAGGAACAGAAAATGGGTTTCAGATGGGCCACTGCGGAGCGGCCGCACAGCCCCGGCTCCCACGGTGCCTCGCACAGACACAGCGACTGCGGCGAGAGGCTCAGCCAGCCCCGCGAGCATCGCTCCCGTCCCGGCACGGGGCTCTCCCACAGCACCCAGGCCAAATGCTACCCAGCTCCTACAAGGACAAACCTCAACCTCCACAGCCCAAGCTAGATCACTGATTTGATTTAATCAAGGAGAGAGCAGAAGAGCTGCATTATGCCTGCACCAGACCCAGCACCACCCACCCTCCCCGTCTCTTCCCCAAACAGCCAGGTATCGATGGCTTTATTAAATTCTGCCTTTTTTTTTTTTCTTTCCCTCCTACCCTTGACTGGAGGGTTTACGAGCAAGACCAACATGGGCAAGCCCTTAAATTCAAGCAACACAACTTGCTTGTAAGTCAACACACCCCGCACCCTCCCTGGCACCGTTTTGCACCACAGCCACGCAGCACCCTGCCAAGTCACCGGCTTTCCCTGCGGGCTGCCTCAAAGGTCCAGCTTACATAAGAAGGAACAAACTAGCTTTTCTTCGCCACCCTTTCAATGCTGCCATTCATCCCCTGCCCTCCATCCTCCCAGTGCCACCTTGAGGGATGCAAAACACACAGCCAAAACACTTCATCTCACACGTTATCCCAGGGCAAATTTTTGTTGTCTGTGGGTAATGGGTCTAGAATTTTGTCCCCCTAAACCACAAGCGAATTAAAGGGCTAAGGCACAAACTACTGAGATGCAAAGGCACCCATGTGTTAAGGACACTCCGTACCCTGGCAAAGCCTTGTCACTACTCAAAAAGCAAAGAGCTCTGAGGCCTGACAGTCCTCCCCTGGAGCACTCAGGGTCTGCAGGGCCAGGTCACACACATCCCACTGTAGCGGTGAATCTGGCATCAAACAGCAAGAGACCGAATCTGTTCAATGGTTGTGTAAAGACGTCGGCTTCGACGCTGAGCGAGCATTAAAGCTGGTCTCAGTTCTACCTGGCTGGAAACAGCTTGGTCAATCCCCAGGTTATTTTTGCATCTGTGCGTTGGTTCTGCCTGGTTAGAGACTCTGTGCTGACTTTGGCCAAGCGGTCAACCCCAGGGAAAAGCAAGCCAGGAGACGAACAGGATGTAATTTTGCAGGCTGAGCATGAAATGACAAAGCCAGGTTTATTCAGACACAAATAGGTCGCTTCAAAGCATTCTTCCAGCCCTTATAAAATCAGTACTAGCATCATAACCATCTACACTCCAGGATTTTTAGTCCTCTTCTGACTTCAGGCCAGCATGGATGCATAGTGCCTACCCCTTCCAATCATTCTGCCATTATTTGTCAAATACCAAATTCCAGGAAATCTTTAGGAAACCAGGGGGGAAGGAAGCATGGCTGGCTGAACTCTTTGTCCTTCTCTCCCCCCCATGCACACTTCTACATCATCAGAACCGAGCAAGAAACCCACAAAAAATGCACATTCCCAAAGCTGGAGGCTACGTCCCAGTTCTGGCAACCCAGTGGTCTTACCACAAAGCTCAGCGCAGCCTGGACCCCCTTTGACTTCTTAACAATACATTCACAGTGGTAGAAGGGTGGGGAAGGAGGGCTTCAAAAGAAAAGAGCAGCGAGGAACAAGCTATTTTGAACCCAGAAGCCATCCACTGCAACGTGAACCCTCTCCATCTGAGCTTTACTGCTCCTCCCGGCAAGCGCTTTGAAGCGTGGCAATGGGAAATGAGGAGAGAGCCAACAGCACCCAGCGTGTTGGTTGGGTATGGTTCTCAAACATTAAATGTCTTAAATGTCAATGCAGGCTGGACCTGATGGGGTGAAAGAGGGAAAGTACAGAAGACAGAGCCCTCAGTGGCCTTACGCTATCCATCCATCCTCCTGACTGCAGCTCCTACGAAGGCTGATGAAGCCACTGGGACGCAGGCAGCCTGCTGGCAGCTTGCTGACCTTGCATACGGGGTGTTTTGGACCTTAGCATGACATAGGGTGGTATTAGCGCATAATGCTGGAATTCACCCCCTTTATCCAGCTTTGGGTGGGGAGAGAGGAGAGAAGTCAGTGCGCTCAAAGCCTCCCCTCTCTAGCCAATGTCTGCAAGGGAAGGGAGGGCTTTTTCTCCCATTGCTGTTAAAATACAAGGCAGCTATAAGGAGAGGATACGCTCTCCCATCACATGGAGCAGCTGCCATGCAGGATTTGCAGCCATTTTGCACCTTCTCTGCCAATTGCACAACCAGGACCCTGCTACCAAAAATGATGGTAACACCCTGCAACCCATTCCTCCTCTGCCCCGGGTGACTGACTGACTGACAGCTGGTGAACTTGAAAAGATGCTCCTGGGCTCTTGCCTGGGACAAGCCATAGCCATGAATCACAGGACAACAGGAGGAGGCAGCAGCCAGTTTGCAGGGCGAGCCGGCGTCGTAGGCGTACGTCAGCCAAGCGCTGGTTGGAGGGGCAGGAAGAGACAGGGCCAGATCAAGAGGTGCAGGGGAAGCAGCTGGAAGGAAGTTTGCACGACATCTGCGCTACGGTCGCAGCCGCCCACCTCTACACATACTAAACATCAATTAAATTTAAATTAGAAGATAAAAAAATAAACACTTTGTAAAGACAAGAGATGAAAACATCCATGCTGTATCTTGAAGAGCGAGATGAACCCACCCTGAAGAAATGTAAATGTAGCAGGAACCAAGAGACTCCTGGGATTATTCATTACAGGAGACGAGATTCTCAACATCTTTCTGTTTTGCAGCAATTAGCTGGTAACTGGAAAAATAATTGAACAGATCAACACTTTTCTATTATTAGTTTTAAATAATGACTCAGAAACAGGCACTTCCTTTTTCCCCAAGCTGTGAAGAGCTAAGCACCAAGACCCTGATGATGGCTTCAGGCTCATTTCAACTGCAAATATCTCTGCAGAAATTACAGGAGAGCAGTGTGAATACAATGAGAAACAAACCGTTTGCTTGGAGCTTAACTACTAGCAATTACCTTTCACTTATAGGTTAAAAAGCTTGATACAGTGTATTTGCTAGGAAGAGCACGCGATGCCAAGATGATGTATGTGTACAGCGGCTGGGGAAGCAAGGAGAGAGAGGGGAGAAGTCACTCCTGCTGATGGCCTTGGAGAGAAACTGAGGAAAAGGCCAATATAAAGAAGTCTGCCCAAAACACAAGGCTGCCTCCCAAGGCCTGACCCTGGACATTAATCACTGATACCATCCACAGCCCAGGGAAATAATTAAGCATTTCAGCTCTAAAAGAGTTGCCTGCCCAATCTGCTAAGCAGACAGTTTTTTGCAGAGCAATTCAGAGAGAAAAAGAGAAGCAGATTCAGCTGATGAGACACAAAAAGTCTCTCTAAAAGCATTAATTTCCTTTGGGAAGCAGCCCACATGCTCCTAGCACAGTGGGCAACCATCACTCCTGCAGCAGGTCCCAGCAAGGCAGATGATTAAATCTGCATCAGTCATTTGGTATAAACAGAAAGGCGGTGGATGAGGACACAGCATCACGAGCAGTAGCTGGCACTCTGAAAACAAATGAACTTTGTGTTCACCTTGACGCCTGCTGTTTGAAAGAAACCTTTCAGATCTTCTTCTTCCAGGGATAACCACCTGCATCCCTGCCACATCCCCTTAAAATGTGCACAGGAATGAGGACATAGCACAGTTCTCAAGGGACCTGCACTGTATGCAGCAGTGACCAGGCCACGGAGCAGCACACCACCTCCCCGTCCTGTAACCGGCTGCAATATGGTAACCTGCGTTTCTGCCTAAGCTACTGCAGTGTGAACCCTGGATGACAATTTCTGGACAGCATATCCATCCAAGAGCACGCTCTGCCCATCCAGGTTGGCCACAACCCCCAAGAACTTCAGGCACCATCCTGGAACGGGATGTGTCACGGAAGATGCTCCACACTAGCAAGGTATACAGGGGCTGAGGAACCTCAGCTTTTTGGAAAGTAGAGTCCCATTGCCACTTTGTTGAAAGCTGAAGCAGTGCAGAGGTACTGTGTCGGCCACCTGCACATCCTGAAACACCCCAGGGGGCTTGACGTCACTGCTCCTAACCACCATTTCCTTCCTGTGATCCTGGCGTCACGCTCACCAGCTGTAAGCAGCGCACATCTCCAGAGCATTGGTATTCTTCCAGGGCTGTTTGGCAGAGTCAGGCACTGACCCATCCGATCTGCCTTGAGTCCAGCTCAGAGCGACCACCAGCAGACATGGCTGGTGAAGGCACCACCACCAAACCCAGCTACCAAAGAGATTTGAGTGCTCTGCAAACCTCAGACCTCCAAAACAGCAGCCTCGAGACAACACACAGAGGCAGGTGCATAATTTCTTGGGTTTTTCTTTTACTTTTTTTTTTTTTATTCCTTCCCTTCCTTTGCCATGACGCACACTTCGTATTAAATATCTTAAATATATTAATTTTTAAAAAGTATTAATAAAAAGCTACTGAAGGACACAGCTGGCAGAGTGACCAAGGGCAGTGACCTATTGCAAAACATGGGGACATTTTAAAAAAACAGAAAACAAAAGATAACAAAAAAACCTGGCATTTTTTGCATATGCACAGCTGGCTGGAATACCCTGGACTCTGGCATTATTGCAAAAACAGAAGGGGAAGCGGTAGAAAAAATATATTCCGTTGTACCAACCTGTATGGGAAAGGGAGTTAAGAGCAAAAATGAGGAGGCTTTAAACATTTTTGGTATTTCAGATGTTCCCTCCCACACCCACCGTCCAATCACTTTTAGTCTTTAAGCAAGTTTTCTGGCTTGGGGTAGCCAAAGAGTACAAAATCTGCTTCATAAAGCTTGTAGAGCTGCTGCCTCCAAGCCTGTGGGATTTTGGCAAACCAGTTATCTTCCCAGCTGCTGGCAGTCCTGTTCCGGTAGCTGGGGGGGAAGCGGAGCAGCCTGTCCACTTTGAGGAGCTGCAATAGATAGGCAGCATCCTCATCCAGCGTCTCCAGCTTTCCGATGAAATCGTAGTCTATCTGGCACGGATGGCACAGACGGTAAACCTGCCTCCAGTGCTCATTGAAGGGGGCCATCTTCTCTGTCCTGGGATCCAGTAAGTACTGGATGAAGTCAGAAAAGGAGACTTTGAGGCCTGCCCCAAAGGCCTCACTAACAGAGGTGGGAAGGTTGGTATGGTTGGAGTACAGTTTTAGCATGGGGATGGCAAAACGCCGGTAGAACTCCTCATTCTCCAGTTCAAATTTGCTGCGAAAGGCAGAGATGAGGCGGACAAAAGGGTCTCGCACAAAGAGGAACTTAGTGTACTTCTTCAGCTTGATCTTCATGAGGTGCCGGGAGAACTTCCCATAACGGCGCCAGAATTTGTTGAAGGTCAAGTGGGTGCTGGTGTTGTGGACATGTTCCCGAGGGATATCCAGAGGGTTCCGATATGGGACTCCCTGGTCCAGCAGGCTCTCACTTAGCACAATCATCACCCGTTTCCAGTTGGTGCAGGCCACCTTGGGGACATAACAGTAGATGATGCCATGGCGGTCATCCACGATCAGGTGGTTGAGCTCGTAGTTTGGGATGTCATCAAAGGAGCGCTCCTTGGTGGGGAAGGTGAAGCTGGAATTGGCACAAAACTCCCGCAATGTTCTCTGCCTCTCTATCTGCAGTTTCTCTTGGTCCAAGCTGTTTCTGTCATTGTGCGTAGACCAGTCATAGCCTCTCACGTTCTCCTCCAAATTGCTCACCACGGGCTTGCTGGAGCCCTGGACGAGTAGCTGCTCTGTCTTTCGGGGGATAGAGCTATTCTGTTTCAGGTTCGAACTAAGCAGCTTTACCAAGAAGTCATCCACATCTGGCAAGGCTTCCCAGTCTTCACCTGCTGTGATACCAGGGATGGCTCCTGGGGAATGAGGCCTGGAGAAGGACGTATGCAGGTAGAAATGAGCCGTTCCCACGTTGTCCCAGTACACAATGATCAGGAGGATCATGAATATGGGGACCAGCACCACAGAGAGACGGAGGAGCCGTGCTTTGGTCATCCTGACACCTACTGTGATAGCTGGCTTTCACCTGGATTCACCTCTGACTTGCAGAGTGAGGCTTGGGATCCAGCATGGTGCTGCAGACCAGGAGCCTGGAAAGGTACCAGAAAAAAAGTTATTTAAACCCTTAATGACTCTGGTTTGGAGAGAATGACCTTGCACAATCAAGACTTGTCACAGGGCTGACCATCTCTTTCCGTGTGGGGAGAGCTGTGTGAGTTCAAGGTACCCACAGAGACCCTGCAGAGAAGCGCTGACTGGCCAAAAGGAGGCATAATGTGTTTCAATTTTACCAGTTTCCATAGCAATCATGGTTTTTTTATCAATCTCAAGCTTCTAGACTCATGTGATCTCAAGAGAAGCTCTATTTTCATTTAAAAAATAAGTAAAATATAAAGATTTCAGGCCTAGTGTTTACAGAGGGAAGTTTGAGAGTATTAAAAAATACAACTATATACAGAAAGTATGCAGAGCCAACTACCTTTCAGACCTCCTTGATTTTTAAACACATCTAACACACAACAGGAAGAATGAGGGCTCAATCCATGATTTTAGCTTGTGGTATCACATTGTTGTCTCATCTCACCACGAAGATGCTCTGTACAATTGTGCTGAAAACAAAGACCTTATCAGAGTTATAAATACATAGTTGAAGATGCCGTTGCCTCTGTGGTTAAAGCAAGCCCCTGTTGAGAGAACACTGCTGACATGAATGCACCATCTTATTTAATCTTTGTGAAGACACCCAGTAGATGTCACCTCCACAACCCTTCTTGGTAGCTACTTCATTTTGTCAAGAACAGAGATTACACAAACAGTTTTCCCACAAAAACCCCCAAAGGGACACAGCCCCGATAAGAGCCATGCATCAATAAAAATCTAAAGGAATGATTACTTTTAACTGAATGATTTCTGAGATTAAGGACGTTCTGGTAAATCTTTGTCTGCATCCAGACTGTGTTGAGTCAGGACCTCTTTTCCTGGTTTAACATAATTTTTATTTCTATCACACTCATCCCTAACAACTCTTGATCACCAAAGACAGGCAAGAAATCACTGTTAAAAGGGCAGCTCAGAAGACCTTTTCTGGAGGGTGCAGCGGGTTTGTTTGTCAACCAGTCCCATCTTTTCACTGCTACCTGCTTCCCTGCTGACTCCCCATGCCTTTCCACCAGCAAGCTCTTCAAGGGAAATCCGTCTCCCTACCCTGCTGCATGTTTTCTGGTCCAAGGCTCCATGCAGAGGCAGGCTGGCAAACTAGCTTTGCTTTCTCCTCAAGTGATCAAGGAGCCAGTGCCTACAGCCAGGCAAGAACAACACAGTAAAGTGAGGAACAGCTATCTGATATTTTGAGAGAAAAACCAAGGTTTGCGGTTTTACAGTCTCTCTCTCTGCAAGGTTTAACATCAAAAGACAAGCAAAAAGTAGTCACTCCAATCTCCTCCTCCCCTCCAAGCACAGTCCAGCCTCTGATTATAAACACAGAACAGCACCTACAGATAGAGCACAAGAGCCATCGTTTCTGCAAACATCCCCATTCTTTCTAACGACTTCAGAAGAAACCCTACAAACTCCAGCTCTGACAACAAAACCACTTCAGGGCAAGCTGCCCTGAAAGCTTTTTCAAAATAAAGGCTGGGTCTCTCTTCCCCCCGAAACACAGAGGTTGCTCCCCAGCCAGTTCACACACCACCCTTAAACGGCACCAACCCCACTCCGTACAGGGAAGCAAAGAACCTGAGAGTCTGGATATGCAAAAGTGCCGAGCTCTGTCTTTCCTGGAGGAAACTGCTCAGCACCTTTGACGCTCACAGCATCCTGGCATTGAATGACTGTCTAAAGAGTCACCTGCACGGCTGTGCTTATGCCTCAGGGATGCCAGGTTTTAACAATCGAAGTCCAGGTTTCAAATACTAGACCAAAAGCATTAGACCAGAATTTAGTGACAAACAGGAACAGTACCAGTTACAGTTATTAGTAAGTATTAGCTCAGCCTGTCCCAAAAGACATAAAATGCAGAACCGGAGGTTTAGGGGTTTCCCACCCTGGTTTGTTTACACTTCAGAGGTAGAGAGCGCCAGAAATTCAGCATAGCTAATTTCGTAGCCTAACACGTGGCTTTGCACTGCAACACCAAACGCTGTGTTTTCTGGAGCCAGGCTCTTATTCTACATGTGAAGAGGAGCTGGAGGAACTGCAGACATAACACTTCGCACTCTGCAGAGCAAGAAGCAGGTATTATTCAGCAGTAATTCTCTACGTTTAGCTAGTCAAGATTGAGGATGAAGCAGATCTAAGAAGAAACACCCAGAGAGATAAACACGTAGTTAAAGAAGGGGCAAATTACATATGTGCGTCAGCACTTCAGGCCAAGCATCTCAGTCCAAGAGCAGAAGATAATGGAGTGACGCTGCCAAGCCTACTGCTTGGCACACTTCTGGGTTTGCGTTTTGCCTGAATCTGTTCTTGCTTTCGAGCCGGCTAGCTGTTCAGGGCAGGGACTGCTTCCTATTCTGGATGAATAGGGTGCCCACTGTGCACATAATTCCTAGCACATTGGGTTTCCAGTGCTGCTTGAGACCTTTAGGCTGGCTGGAATGCAGCAAGCCCGGAAAGCTGCATGGAGCATCTGCCATCCCTGTACCCAGCAGCTTCCACAGCTTCGGGCAGCTCAGCAGCCTGCTAGCATTTCTGCAAAGCTGTCCCACCCCAGCAGACAGATCACCCTCTCGGCAGCAGCAACAGAAGCAAACGAGACGCTGTGTGTGGCACATGCATTCCTCGGGCAAACGGAAGGAGGGCTCTTTGTCAAAGCCACCACCATAACGTAGCTTTACCGAGCGTACCCCAAGGGCTCGAGCCTGCTTTCCAGGACACAGCAGGCAGGCCTGCCAGAGCATTTGGCTTTTCCAAGACACACAGCAGCAAGCAGCACAGAATCAAAATGACTCCACTTCTATTAACTCTATCAGTGCCAGAGGAACCCTGGAAAAGAGCAATAACACAGCTTAATTCCCCCTCACGAGAGAAACGCTACAGAAAACAGAGTTACTCTGTTGACTATGATACATCCTCTTCCTGAGCACTTCATAAAAGACGCCAGGCTGAAAGCACAAATTAGAGGTCTCTGTGCACATCAGAGGGAACGCGCCTCCATCCTCTCCTTGCCAGAATCAAAAGGAAAAACCTCCAGGAGGAGCCAAGAATTTACATTCAAGTTTAACCCAAAGACACCAGCCAACAAGAACGTGCACCAGGATCCACACAAAGCTGCTTCTGTGACATGACGTTGACAAACCGGGAAACAGACCAAGTGCTATAATCATCCTACAGAGTACCCTGAACAGCCATCCCGTGATCATCTCCAACCTGAACCTGGCCTGGGTGTGAACCAAGGACTCTTCTCCCCATCCCAGGCCCAAGACAGACACTGAGGTCTGAGGTCACTGGTCCCATCCTCTCCTATTTCCTATTTTCCATGTCAAATAACCACCTCTCAAACTCTCATTTAAAACCAGAAAGGGGGGATGTGTCCCCAGCACTCTTATTGCAAAAGCTATTGCAGATGCAACTCCTCAGGGACTTGGAAACCTTATTTGCAATTCCCCAGACAGAGCAGAAGGGCTGATCTTACCCCTGATCTCAATAAAGGGACT